>SZWC01014446.1:28584-55562 GCA_023375785.1 Penium margaritaceum
AGGAGGAACATTCGTCAGCAGCTCCCGACTCCTCAACGCCTCCACCCTCTCCTCCCACACCGCTATCCCCTTGCCATTGTCCCGCGATCCTGCCCCATCCCCTGCTCCCTCCTTCCCTGCGCTGTCGCCAGCTGTCGCAGCCGATGCCGCAGACGAGGTGGAGGCAGCTGCGGGCAAGGCGGGCTGAAGGTAGGACCACGGCGTGACTTCCTCTGAGAGGCTGAACTCTTTCTGTTTCGTACCGCGGCCGTTGACTCTCAGGCCCACGTCGTACGTCAGCACGTGTTGCACGCGTGCGTCCTCCACGTCCACCCTCGTCACGCGCGTAAGATGGGGGTTCCAGCCGCTCTTGAGCGCTATGTATGTGGACAGGGCCTGAGAGGGACAGGGAAAGCGGAGATGCATGATTACAACAGTCAATGACAGTCACAAATCCATCGTCTCCCACGGCGTCCAAAACGTCGTACAAGCAAAGTCAGAAGGAACAAAGCGCCTGGCCATGGGGCCGCACGGTCAAACCGGTTGGTTGCTTCGACAGCGACGTGCGCACATGCGGTATAGAGTATCGATGAGGAAGAGGAGGGCGTGGAGAGATAAGACAACAAGGTAAGTCGGGCGATGGGTGGGCGGCGGGGGGACGAGAGTGGGGGGCACAGCAACACTGCCGGTTGCAAACAACGGAAATGTTCACCTCCGCCGTGTCTTCCAACGCCACGCGCAGACTGTCGCGGCTATGGGTGGAGGGTGCGGCTGAAGCTCCTACACGACATGTGGAAAGAGAGAGAGGCAGGAGGACGGAGACGACGCAGCACAGGGCTGTCAGTATGGGCGCGCAGTGTCGGTGGCGTTGGACTACCACCCGTCTGTGACAGCGTGCCGAGATTCGCCTTGCCATCGAATAAGGCGGGCCTCGTCTCCGCGTGCGAGTAGCTTCTGTCGAGCTGGAGAAAGAGGGTGAGAGACCCAGCAGCGCCTTAACTCCCCTTCGACGCCTGCCTTGTTCTGCGTCGAGTCGGGTGCTATGCCCAAGGGAAGGAGCGAGTTGCTTCAGTGCAGATGTCAACCAAACGTGGCGTTAGGACCGAAAGAAGATGCCCCAAGTTAGAACTGCTTGCGGGACGCTTCTTTTCTGGAGAGTCCAGAAAAGACGAACTAGTACCACCTCACGAGAATAGTTGCTGTCGCGAAGAAAGGACACACCACGAGCAAGAAAACTTGAGGTTACCAGCCGTTGGCTTGGGCTACCAACCAAACGCTCGTCACATCCGTGCCAAAACCAGACCGACGGGTTGCAGGCGGTTGTCAGAGTTGATTCCTTGTTGCCTCGATGTATTGCAAGTGCTGAAGCAAACGAATGCCGGGTTGTCGGAGGGCCAAGGACGGCACGCGAACCGCTGACCGCGTTCTCCAAAAGGGCGCCCCCGCCGCCTTCGTCCGGCTTGGTCCGCCACCTGCGGCTGCCAATGCCTACCGCGTCTCCCGCGGCAGCCCGCTCGCCCCCTCAACCATCGCCTGTCGGCTCTCGCCTCTCGCGCGGTCTCCAGCGGCCACGGCGTCCGTGGTCGACGCAACCATCCTATTGGCCATCCGCGTTTGCGTGACGTGGTGGTGCATTCTAGAATGTTTCTGCTACGACGTGAACCGATATGGCGCGAGTTTACTTGCCAGGAAAAAGTATCTGAACTGACAAGTTTGCAACGGCAGGCACCGTTTATGTTATTTCAAGGAGAGTCGACACATAGATATCAACCTGGATTAAACTTTCAGGTGTGTGGTTATAAATAATCTATTCTGTCCAGCATGCTACGTCCAGTCGCAAATTCTGAATTCTCCGCTAACATAACACTCAGAACGAGGCTGATGGACATAGAACAAACACTCTTTCCAAGCTACGACCTGAAAAGGAGAGGCAAAGATACGGAATTCTCACTACATGAACAGCTCCATGATAAATATTGGGCCGCTCCAAAGCCTTCCGAGACAGCTTTCAACAAACATGTCAAGAGTTACGTGGACATTTCCGTGAAGCCAAACGCAACATAGGTGGTACACAAAAACTAGGTGTGCCAAAAAAGACGATACATTAGTTTATAACGAATTTATTTTTCTATTGAGCACTAACTATACTTGCATGATACATACAGTGTCGAGAATTAGAATGAGGTAGAAGTTGGGTCATCGATGTTCGAGCCCATCGACGCATGCAACGTCACGCCGTGAGTGAATGATTAGAGAATCTCAGCCAACAATTCATAGGGCTTCGAGAATATCGAAGCGCTCCTTTGTACAAGTCTAACGCCGTCGGGACATTGATAAAGTTCGCAATTCTTACGTCCGCCATTCTGGAAAGTGGTGGAAGGTGTCAAACACTTTTGGAACGGAACACCGGGGTTCAGGACGGTTGGAAAAAATTCCCTCAGCCATATGCATAAAATTCCACAAGTCATCGCACAATGGGCCATACATGTAATGAGATGAATGCCCACTGGCGATGCTTACGGACTCGTGTATATCAAGGACATAACACTTCCCCCTCTTTGAACACGACTTCCCAGTGCGCTAGCAGACGTGCGCCGGTGACAGCAAAAGTAACCGTCAATCAAATGATCGACGTCTGAGAGGTTGTCATAAGGCTCGCAACTGTTGTGCTCAGCCTCATAGCTGTGCCACTTGACCTGATACTTGGTTGTTTTTCCACGGCATCGATGCCCGATGATATCTTCAATCATGTACTCCGTATCCCCGTCATCTCGTTCAGGAGTTGTAGGTGCCACGCCTTTGTCGGGGAAGTTTGTACTAGGATCCAGGCAGTGCTTCAGTTTGTGGATGTGGAAGATAGGATGGATCTCCATGCCATCAGCGACGACAGGGGTTTGCATTCACTTGATCTCGAACGATTCCAACAAGCAGGGTTTGAGCTTTGCAAATGTCTTCGGAGTTTGATGTCTGCAGAGCACGATCGCTAGTGTTTGTTGGTTTATGTGTAAGTCTCGACGTGGTGACCTCTGGCCTTGCTGCACACCCACCACACCTGTGCAGGTGATTGACCAAGGAAGATACTGCACTTCGAGCTGGACCCCTCCGTGGGCGTATTCTTTTGCCTCGCAAGCCTGCTGACACTGATCTTGATGTGCCTGTTTTGTGTGGACATATTTAGGTCGTTGACTCAAGCTAGTTTTGTCTAGTGTTTAGGACTGATACCCGGGTTGTTCCTGTGTGGCCTAGGCAATAACCCAAGAGTAGGTGGTGGTTCGAGCCACGAGCTCGCCCGAGAGCGAGCGAAAGCGAGCTCGCTGCTCGCTCGCTCGCTCCCGACGGGCACCACTACGGTGGCCCGTGACTGCGATTCTTCACCACCATCGCTTCATGTCTTGTAACTACTACTGCACACTGTGTGTTGACTTACTTTACAGTTTCACTGATGCTTCTTCCACCATTCCCTACTGGTATCAGAGCAGGTGCATTAGAGACGTACGTCAGATCGATCTGCCGTCCGCAGATCCATGACCTGTGGAGCGACGGCCTCTCTTGGCGTCTCGCACCCATTCAACAGCTACAGTGGCCCAAAGTCTCTACCCTCTCTCTCCTCCTACCGCCATCTCCTGTTGTTGTTGCCACTCTTGGAACGATCTGCCTCTCGCAGCAGGAACCACGGCAGGAGGAAAGTCAGTTGTGCTTCTAACCACAGCTGACTGCTCTCTTGACAATGCCTGCTGCTCTGCACAGCCAAGGCACCAGCAGCCAAAACCCGCAACAGCTCGGACCCACAGCGTGGATTAGCTTCGGCCCTCAGCGAGCCAAGCTCAGGCTCACTGCAGCTACGAGAACAGGAACTGCAGCGGCCGACTGTTGCCTTCAACTGCCAAGGTCAATAGCAGATGCAACGGCAGTAGCGACAACAGTAGTGCCAGCTGTAACAACAGCAGCAGCGGGTGACGGCACTCTACTGTCAGGGCTCCTTTGGTATTCCTCCCCCCCTACTCGCTGGGCTCCCCTCTATTCCTGGGTTGGGTGGGGTTGGATCAGGTACCCACAGGTTTTCCCACGGCCTCCCCACATTTCCCACGCCCACTAGGGCGGGGGAAACGCTGCCAAAAAAACTTCGGCAGCATGGGGGGGTCCGTCGACGACTCCTAGGCTGAAGAGGACCAGCTGCAACGTGAACAGCAGCTCACCAGCAGTTGCTGAGCAGCAGCTCAGTAGCAGCTCAGCAGCAGCAGCTCAACAGCAGCTCAGCAGCAGCAGCTCTAGCTCAGCAGCTCAGCAGCAGCAGCTCAGCAGTAGCTCAGTAGCAGCTCAGTAGCAGCTCTAGCTTAGCAGCTCAGCAGCAGGAGCTTAGCAGGAGCTCAGCAGCAGCTCAAGAGCAACAGCTCAGCAACAGCTCAGTAGTAGCTCAATAGCAGCAACTCTAGGACAGCAGCTCGTCACGTCGTTTCCGTGGCTCTGCCATTGCCCTTTTGCCGTCGCTCTCGTCATTGCTCCCGCCTTTGCCGTCGCGTACACATCTCCACATGCAGCACTGCAGTAGTGGCGACAGAAGACGCACCTAGCAGCTGCACCCCAGCCCCAGTCACGGCAGTCACCTTGGTCATCCAACGCCAGCCCACACGGCAGCGCCACATTTGTGGCATAGCCCGGCACACTGGCGTCCCACGACACTTCCGGCTTGCTGCCGCCTGGTCACTACTACGAGGGACGTGCAGCACGCCGCCAGTCGCGCTCGCACTCTTGCTCGCGTCGTGGTGGGGGGGATTACTCCGCCGCTGGCTCTCCACCTTCTCAACCCGAGGGAACGTCGCACCAGTCTTCGGTAAGCGTCTCCCCCCCGTCTTCCCCCGCTGTTGACCAACCACCACGTGAGAGCGGTGCTGAGCCCGTCTCCCTCTCTCACCTTTGTGCGGCGTTTGTGGAGGACGCCACTGCCCTCTCATCCTCGCTTATGCACGCAGAAGCTATAGTGATAGACGCCGCAGCCGCGGCCGCCGCTTCTTTTACAGCAACAGCACGGGCCGCCCGTGCTCCGGCCACCACATCTGTTGGCAGGGCCACTGAAGCCTACACTAAGGCAGCAGTGGTCGCTGGTCCCATTGCTGCAACCGCGACAGACATAGGCACGTAGATTGCAGCAGCCGCAGCATCCATTGCATCAGCTACAGCATCAGCAGCATCTACCATCGCCACTGCCGCGTCCTTGATCCGCAAAACAACTGTGGCTGCCGTGACATCTCCCGCCTCTTCCTCATTGGCCATCTCCAGCATTGCCACCACTCTTGTCTCCGCCACCGCAGTCGTCACCACAGTAGGTGCTGCTTGTGTTGCGGGCCTTCTCGCCCTTGTCGTTTCTGCTGTTGCAACCGTGTCCATCTTAGCTGCAGCTTTCACTACTGCTCTACCTCCACTCCTCTCCCTTCTACGCAATGTTTCCCCGTCCGCAGCCTCGTGAGCTGCCTCTCTGGTTGCCTCTCTTGCTGCCTGTTTGGTGTCTCTTCTCCCTTTACGGTGGCTTGTTGTGTCTGACTTGGGATGGGTTGTCCTACAGCACCTACTCTACATGCAGAAGACAAACCCATTTCCCACGCCCACTTGGGCGGGCAAAACTCTGCCGAAATTTGTCCGACAGAGTCCCACAGTCATCACCATGCCTGGTGACGACGAGTCAGTCATTGCCGATTTGCTGCGTCAGCTAAACCTCGCTTGCGAGGCTCAGGGCGAGGCAGAAGATCGCCTCAAAGTCGCAAATGACAATCGCGCCACCTTTGCTGATGAAGTCGCTGCCATCGTGCTTCAGCGTCTTCCTGCTGCATCCCTCTCCCTTGCTGGCTCTCCTGCTGGTGCCTCCTCTTCTAAGTTCGCTCAGAGCACCACTGCCATCCCACCTACAAACAACACCCCTGCTGCCGCCTCCGCCGCTCCACCACGTCAGCATGACATTTTCTCCCAACCTCCTCTCCTGGCTGCCGGTCTTGCCTTCTCCTCCAGGGAAACGCGCTTCAGGGCCTGGGCCCAGGGAGAACGCCTGTGGGAATACTGTTTTTCCGTAGTCGCACCTTTTACGCCTGTCACTGATGAGTCCGCCCGTGCAGTCCGCGCCCTCATCGCTGCTGCGCCCGAAATGCTTGTCGATGATGTTGGCACATACAATGTTGACCCTGCAGCTCAGCGGCTTGCTGACCCCGTTGGTGCATACACGATGCTGCCCTGCCGCACCACCGTCATCGGCCAAGCTGCCCAGAGCGCACTCACCGTGCAGTGTTATAGGCATCTTATGCGTGTGGACGAATCGGCAGATGCGTACTGGGCGTGCGGGCTTAAACTGCTTCGTGAGCTTAATGATGCTGCCCCAGGGCAGCTTTCGGCACTGCTCGCCATGGTCAATGGGTTGATTCCCGAGCTGTCTGATCTCCTTTGTGACGTCACACCAGATGAGCTGCAATGTCTTGCGTCTTAGCCTCTGCCTCCAAAGTCCCCACCTGGTGTCGGCGCCCTCTGGGACTTCACCGCTGAGCGCCTGGCTGCCTGGTGGACCAGTCTACAGAACAAGCGTCTGCATCGCTCCGCCGTCGCGGGGGTCGCAGCCTTCACCACAGCCTTCTCATCCTCCTCCTCCTCTTCCTTCAGTGCCGCCTGTGTCCCCACGTCCTCCTCCACGGCTACAGCCCTTGCCTCTCGGGGCCGTGGACGCGGCCGGGGAAAGGGCCGCGACAAGGGGAAACCAGCTCACGCTGTCTCCTCTCGTGTTCCCGACGAGGTGGTATGTTGGAACTACGGGTCTTCCAAGCACTCTGCTCGAAAGTGCCCGGCACCGCCTGATGGCCTTCGCCTAGTACGCGCCATGCGTGCCCACTGGGCGCGCTCCGGCAGCTCCGCCTCCTCTACCAAGGCCAGTTCCAGCTCTGGCTCCAACTCCAGCACGTCGTCCCGGTCGACGAGTTCCTCCCCTGCTCAGGCGTACTCTGCTGCTGGCGTCCTCTCTACACATCTACCAGCGCCGTATCCCTGGGGTTGGCCGCCGCCGTACGGCGTGCCCGCCTACACCGGACCGCCCTCTTCCGCCTTCTTTGCTCCTGCGTGGTTTCCTTCTCCCTCCGGGTCATCTGCTCCGTCGTCAGCGCCGTCCGTCGACGGTGAGCACCAGCTGGAGCAGTTCTTTCTGCAGCGTCTCCACCTTTCCGATCAGGGAGGTGAGAGTGGGACTGCTTTGGCCAGAGGTCCCTCCTGTCAGACTAACACAGCTCTTCGTGGGGACCCCCCCCGGTCACATTCTTGCATCTCCGTTTGCGTCTGTTCCGTGGATAGAGACTTGGCAGTCCTTCGTGCTTCCGCGCCGTCTCGCCGCATGTGACTCGTCCTCCCCCCCTGTTGGTACTGTTGCCATGTGCGGTGTCCTTCCCCGTGCTTGCATCACAGGTGGCTTATGGGTCCTTGACTCTGGAGCCACCTACCACATGACCTCTGATCGCGCCTATTTTGTCTCGTTAGGTCCTGCTGGTCCCGTTTGATTTGTGCGCACTGGGTCCGGCCAGTTGCTCCCCGTTCAAGGTGTCGGTGTTGTCCGCTTCATTGAGCCCAGTGGTGTGCTGCTCTTGCCCGACGTTCTGTACGTGCCCTCCTTGGAGCTTAGTCTGTTGTCGGTGACCTCCCTAGATGATCAAGGCATGGACTTCTCTGCCGGTGAGGGCGTGGGTACTGTTCGTCTCCGTCCTACTGGCCGTGTTGTCCTAGAGGGTGTCAAGTGTCACAAGCTTTACCGTGTACCCTTGGTTGTCCCCTATGCCTCCTCTGTTGGCTCCTCTCTTGCCCATGTTGCTCCATCTCTCTCCCCTGACTATGTTCAACTCTTGCATCGTCGCCTTGGCCATGTGCACACTGATGCCATCACCAGCATGCTTCGCCTTCAGCCCACTCTTGGTCTCTCTCTGTCCACTTTCCCGCCGCCTTGCCCCTCTGACTGTCTAGACTGTGCTCAGGGCAAGATGCATCGCTCTCCCTTTGCCTCCTCTGANTGCCCTTGGTTGTCCCCTCTGCCTCCTCTGTTGGCTCCTCTCTTGCCCATGTTGCTCCATCTCTCTCCCCTGACTATGTTCAACTCTTGCATCGTCGCCTTGGCCATGTGCACACTGATGCCATCACCAGCATGCTTCGCCTTCAGCCCACTCTTGGTCTCTCTCTGTCCACTTTCCCGCCGCCTTGCCCCTCTGACTGTCTAGACTATGCTCAGGGGAAGATGCATCGCTCTCCCTTTTCCTCCTCTTATTCCCAGTCATCTCACCGCCTTGATCTGATCCACACTGACGTCATGGGTCCCCTTCCCCATGACTTCCTTGGGGGTGCTGGGTGGTATGTTCTGTGCTTGACGTTTGATTTCTCTCGTTTTCGTTGGATTTTTGCCCTTTGTCAGAAGAGCGATGTGTGTACGGTTCTTGAGTCATGGCTTCTCCAGGCTGAATGGTTGTGTCAGCGGTCCTTTCGTGTCTTTCGTAGTGACCGTGGTGGTGAATTCCTTGGTCCTACCGCCCGCTTCCTCGAGTCCAAGGGTGTGTGTCTGGAGACCTCCGCTCCCTACACACCCCAACAGAATAGAATCTCTGAATGTTAGAATCGGACTCTCGGCGATGGTGCTTGTACTCTCTTGTCTGAGTCTGGTCTTCCCCCTCTCTTCGCCTTCGAAGCGATGACTTACATGACCTGGGTCTCGAACCGTGTTCCCCAAGGTCCCCTTCCCAGCACGGTCACCCCTTTTGAGCGTTGGTACGAGACTCGTGCCAACTTCCGTCTCGCTCTTGTCTGGGGTAGCATTGCGTCCGTCTGGCTCCCCGAGGACCTTCGCGAGGGCAAACTCTCCCTGCGTGGCCGCCTGTGTCCCTTTCTGAGCGTTTCTGCGCAGTCCAAGGCCTGGCGCTTCTGGGATCCAAAGCGCCAGCGGGTTGTCGAGTCGCATGACGCTTTGTTCTTTGAGTCTGTCTTTCTTCGTGACCTGCGTCGTCCTTCTCCCTCTGACAACCTGTTCCCACTCTCTCGGTGGCGAGGGGAGGTCGGTCCTGTAGTCTCTCTCGCTCCTGCAGTCCCTGCTGCCGTTCCTCCTGTGCAGCCTATCCCCTCGTCACGTCCCCAGGCGTCCGACACAGTGCCTTCTCAGGCCTTGTCACCCAGTGCCCCGGTTTCCCCTACTCAGTCTCCTACCTCTTTTGAGTCCGTCTCACCTGCGAACTCCTCTGTGACACCCTCTAGTCCTCTCATGTCCGCTACCTCCAGTCTAGTTGCTTGTGCCATGGCTGCTCCCGCTGCTCCGCCTGGTCCTGCACCTGTCTCACCATTTGTCCGTGGTGGCCGCCTCCGGGCTCTCCCCACCCGCTCTTCCAGTGTCTCGGCGTCTCACTCTCGACCGTTGCAGTCTCATCCTGAGCAATTGCCAGCAGTGACGACTGGCATGGATGCCTTAGGCCTGGCCACAGGGGTTGTCCACCCCAGCTCTGTCCTTGGGTACATGCTGCTCTTTGCAGAGCATGAGCGCGCCCTTGAAGTCGCTGTGCTTGACAGCGTGGCAGACTGTCTTGCGACCACTGCAGCGTCGCCCCCGTCCCCTAATCCGACCACAGTTCGGCAGGCACGGTCGGCGCCTGACTCACAAAAGTGGGAAGCAGCTATGCGAGATGAGCTAAGAGCTCTAGTCGATCATGCCGTATACAAGGTAGTCGATCTGCCTCCAGGGCGCAAGGCCATTGACGCCCGTTGGGTGTTTTGGCGAGAATACAAGCCCAACGGCGAGCTTGACAAGTACAAGGCACGTCTCACTGCCAAGGGATTCTCCCAAGTGTAGACTTCGACAAAACGTTTACTCCTATTGGACGTTACACCACTGCTCGAGCTCTCCTGAGTCTCATTGCACACCACGACTGGGAGCTTGAGCTGATGGACGTCAACAATGCCTTCTTGCACGGACAGCTGGATGAGGAGATCTACATGGTACAGCCTACGGGTTTCACAGATGGCACTGACAGAGTCTGGAGACTACACAAGGCCCTCTACGGCCTTAAACATTCTCCTAGGTGTTGGAACCAGGAGATTACGTCCACCCTGGAGAAGGGTGGGTACCGTCGGAGCACGGTAGATCTTGCGCTCTTTGTCACCCCGGTGTCGGCACCGTTCGCTGCCATCCTTGTGTATGTCGATGACTTGCTGATCGCGTCCCCAAGCCAAGAGACGGTTGCGTCTATAAAGTCTTTGCTGCAGTCCGCATACAAGATGAAAGACCTTGGTCCGGCTTGTGTTTTCCTGGGCATGGAGATCGAGCGTAACCGTGCTCGTTGCGTCCTTCACGTTCACCAGGCTGCTTATGTCAGGAGCTTGGGGGAGCACTTCTCTCCCCTCCTTGCGTCTGTGCCCACTGCGTCCACACCAATGACTCCCGCAGGACAGTGCTTGTTGAAGACACTGAACGTGTCAAAGCTAGGGGAGCCAGTCGATGTCACTGAGTATCTGTGAGTGATAGGCTCCCTGATGTACTTGGCTACCACTACGCGAGCTGACGTTGCCTTCGTTGTCAATTTTCTGGACCAGTTCTCTTTGTGCCCCAGGTCGCGTCACATGGAGGCCGCTCTGCATGTTGTCAGGTATGCGCTCTCCATGGCCCGAGTTGGGCTCTGCTATCGTGCACAGCCGTCCGTGGTCGTGGATGGATACACTAACAGCGATTGGGCACATGATGTGGATGCTCGCAGTCGCACGGGGTACATCTTCCTTGTTGGGGGGACAGCGATCTCGTGGAAGAGTGGTAAGCAAGGCTGTGTTGCGTGCAGCTCCAGTGAGGTGGAGTATGTTGCTCTTGGCACATGCTCGTGTGAGAGTGTTTGGCTGTGTCGGCTGTTGCAATAGTTGCGCATCCCTATTCGCTGCATCACTCTACGTTGTGACAATCAAAGCACAAAAGCGATTGCTCAGCACGACGGCATGCATCACACTTGCACTTAACATATCAATGTTGAGCATCATGTTGTGGATGAGCGTGTCACTGCAGGAGATGTCCAGATCATGTGGGTTGACACCAGACAGCAGCGCGCCAACTTTCTCACAAAGGCACTGAGCAGTAACGTCTTCAAGGCGGCAGTACACGCCGTCGGTCTGTTATGTGTTCGTGATGCGCCGGGTTGAGTTGTTGTGTCGTGCGTTCGTGTACAGTCGTGTGGCACTCCTTGTGACATGGTGACCTCTGGCCTTGCTGCACACCCACCACACCTGTGTAGGTGATTGACCAGAGAAGAGACTACACTTAGAGCTGGACCCCTCCGTCGGCGTATTCTTTTGCCCCGCAAGCCTGCTGACACTGATCTTGATGTGCCTGTTTTGTGTGGACATATTTGGGTCGTTGACTCAAGCTAGTTTTGTCTATTTTTTAGGACAGATACCCGGGTTGTTCCTGTGTGGCCTAGGCTATAACCCAAGAGCAGGTGGTGGTTTCGAGCCACGAGCTCGCCCGGAAGCGAGCGAAAGCGAGCTCGGAGCTCGCTCGCTCGCTCCCGACAGGCACCACTACAGTGGCCCGTGACTGCGATTCTTCACCACCATCGCTTCATGTCTTGTAACTACTACTACACCTATACACCCTGCACACTGTGTGTTGACTTACTTTACAGTGTCACTGATGCTTCTTCCACCATTCCCTACTGTGTTGAACACTTAATCATTGTGATGTCCGTTGGCCCTCCGCTTCATAGCTGCTTGTGTCTTCACGAGGGTTTGCCGATTTTCCTCCCGCATGCCTGTGAAGTCCCATCGGTGGATGTCAATCGCGGGGATGTTACTATGACTTTGTTATCCAGCCGGTGTGGCGAGAAGTTTGCTACGTACCAAATTGAAAGGGGATTTTACCAATTGCGGTGGAAGTGGTGAAGTTGAATGCGAGTTCGGAAATCTACATTTTTTCTGCCCAATCAGTGTTATGTGGCTCACATAAAGCTAAAAGGATTTATTCGAGCGTCTGATTGGTTTGCTCGGGTTGTCCATCTATTTGAGGATGGAACATCATTATTATCTGGATCCGACCGCCATAGCGTGTCGTCAGCTTGTGCGAGAAATGGCTAGTGAAGCAACCATCTCTGTCACTGATGATGGTACATGGCACTCCGTGCAATCGCATTACTTGATGTAGAAGCAGTCGCGTTGTTCCCTCTACGGTGATGGTTGTGGTTGTCGGAACCAAGTACGACATATTTTAATAATCTGTCCACCACAACGAGGATGGCGTTATACCCCTCGGTCTCATGGGTAGAGCTGTTACGAAATCCATGTTGATATCGGCCCATGGTTCTGTCGGAACAGGTACGGGTGGAGTAAACTAGGTGGCCACGTACAACAAGGTTCTTGTCTCTGATGGGTGTTGTACGATTTGCAAAAGGCCGCCAAATTGTTTTGCATCTTGTCCTAATATTAGTACGTTGCCTACTTCTTGAGTTTCTTGTCCTTGCTAAAATGATCACCTGGATTGGTGTCATGGCATTCCTCCAATAACATCTACCATAGTTCCTCATTTGGAGGAACAACGGCCCGGCATGTGAGTTATCATCGCCAAAAGGGGTCATCGCACCAAAACTTGGTTTTGTCAAACTCGTAGAATTCCTTGTAACCATTTTCGAACAACCTGGCAACGTACGAGTCTTGTTCAACGAGTAACGTGCTTACCTCGGCTAAAGTCTGGTCGTCGATTGGGGGCATCTGTCCGATTTGTTTTTCCAGGCGAGTACTCAACGTTGTACTCAAAGTTGGACGAAAGGAACTCCATCTATTGAGCTTGTCGAAAGTTTAGATTTGGCTGGGTCTTGAGATATTCGAGGGTGTGATTGTCGGTGCGGGCGATGCATTGTGGGCATTCCAAGGAGCACCACCGCGTCTTGAACACATCCACGACTATGAGCATCTGTTTCTCGTGCACTACGTAGTTGAGTTCTCGCTCAAGCAAGTTTTGCGACATATGTGACTGGCAGTTCTCCACCACCGTTTTCTTAGAGAATGGCTGTGATGGATAAATCGGATGCATTGGTGGCCATGATATACTCCAGTGTTGGATGAGCCTATCATAGAGTTGAAGCCAAGGTCAGAGGGTTTCTCAAATAGTTACAACCATCTTGTTTGCAGTCCCCCCCCATTCAACTCAGTTGTTTTCCGACTGAGATCAATCAGAGGTTCTGGCATCCGTGCATAGTCCTTTACGAATCCACGGTAGTCATTGCGGAAATCCAAAAACACCTAGATGTCCTGAACCTTTGTGGGGATTGCCAACCAGTTACTGTCCCCACCTTTTTAAGGTCCATGATGATCTCTCTATTGCCAATGATGTGGCCCAAACACTTGATCAAAAAGCGACCAAAGTCGCACTTTGAGAGTTTTCCCAAAAACTTCTCTTTGGAAAATGTGGATAACTATTCGGAGATGGCAATTGTGCTCCTCGGAGGTGCAACTGTACACCAGGATGTTGCCCAGATACACGATGACCAAGTCCTTAAGGTGCGGGCAAAAGATGCTGTTCTTCGCTACCATAAATGATGTAGGGGCATTGGTTAGTTTGAACGGCGTAAACGTGAATCCAAAGTGCATGTATCTTGTGCAGAAGGATGTCTTCTTGACGTCCTTATCGAATGCGCAGATCTGATGATAGTTGTTGCGTACATTGATTTTTCAGAAAAGCCGGGCCCTTTGGAGCTGATCAAAAAGTTTGCCTGCTCACAAGGCGGGGTAGCGGTTGTCGATGGTGACGTGGATCAATGCCCTATAGTCCATGCACATCCGCACTTCAACCTATTCTTTTCTTTACAAAAAGCACCAGTGCTGCGTAGGGTGACGTGCAGGGTCTCATGATCCCCTTACCGAGCATCTCATCCAGTTGTTTTTGGAGCTTGGACAGCTCGTGATCTCTCATCCAATAGGTCCCCTTCAATGTTGGTCTATTGTCCCGCTTCAGGTCAATGTGATGGTCAAGGTTACATTGCGGTGGTAGTTATCGGAGTTCTTAGTATGCAAAAACCCCTTCAAACTCTTCAATGTGTTTTGTAAACTCCTTCGGTACTCGTGCAAACTTCTGAAGCGTTGTGGTCGTGGATGTTTTTTTAGTTGTCATAGATTCGTCCGCTTCCTCTGACTCCACGTGGACTAGCCACGCGTGGGCTCTACACTTAAGTTGTTTCTTGGCCACATCAAGAGAGATCAGCTAGCATTTTACAACTGTCAGAGCTTCCTCTCCTGCTTCCCTCTCTGTTGTTTCTCAGAACCACCACTGCTTCGTGGCTTGCTTCTGCTATTGATGCTGACGTATACTACTCCCAGGTGTTACTTCTGTCAGTAATGGTGATGTTTACTGCTCCGAGGTGTCGCTTCCGCCATTAATGATGACGTATACTGCTCTGCTACTCCAGTTGATCTGCGGATTGTGCTCGCATAGGGAACATTGTCCGAGGATGATTTTGTGGTTGCTTGTTGGGCAAGTCCTCAAAACCGTTATGTCATGTAGATATCCAATTGCAGTCAGAGTGGTTCCCAAAGTGGAAGGATTTGCACTCCTTTGTTGATGGTTTTTCCTCCAACCACTCATGGTTCAATTGGCAAAACCAGCTTCTGAACCATGTCATTGCTAACGGAAGTGTGAAAGCTCCTCTATCGAGTAGTGCTGGTAGCGTTTTGCAACTCTTGCAATCCCTCGATTGTACTTTTCGTAGCATCACCGGTTGGTCATCTTTGTACCCCTTGTCAGACTTTGTGATCGTAGGAACCCTACTCTATGGCGGTGTGAGCCCCTAAGGTGGGGGATCGGTCAGCACAGATTTCTTCAACCGGACATGAGCCTCGTGCTTTATTTTCTGCTTTGCCGTTTCCTGACTCTTTGTACTCTCTTTGGCTTACTGTTTCCACTTTCGCCAGCTGCACAAAATATGCCCTGGCTTCTCGCAATTCCTGCACAGCCATTCATCACGCACATTGACGGTGGAAATCTCCATCGGAGGCAAGGTTTGCACCAATTGTGACTTCCTCCGCCACGATAAGGATTGCGGCCTTGGGGTCGACAACCGTTGGATTTTTTGCATCCGAGTGCTTTAGTCGGCGCCGTTGATAAGGTCGGCTGGTGTGAATATTCACAAAAAGCTTTTCTTGGATGCCAAAAATGGCAATTGTTCACCAAACATCTCATTTGAGGCTATTGTTGTTGCATAAACATAGTTTTAGGGGGGCAAGGTCATTACCAGTGATGATTTCTCAGAAATGTTGAATGTACATTGCCATGCTAGATTGCTGATTCAGACGTTGGAGTTTGTACCATACATTAGACCTCTCGTTCATCTTCCCAAAGCGAGCGAGGGTCGCGTGCGTGATGTCGCTCCACATTTGTGTAGGCGTAAGAGAGTCGTGTCAAATCACATTTATCTGCTGGAGACGTAGTATTCTTGCGGTCGAGGATGTGAGAGCGATCTCGTAAGCCGTCAATCCAGCTCCACCTGTCTCTTGCTGCCACTGTATGGTATTCAGATTGGACCACCAACTCAAAGCCGTGCCACGTAAAAGCAAGGCCACGAGGTCATATTCTTTTTGTTTTGTTTTTTACCCCAGTAGCAATGAAGTACACCTCCTAAATCATCAGCCACATTCTGTTCGCTGGTCTCTTCGATTTGGCGGGAACGAACAACTCTAGAAGTGCCTGTCAAATCTGAGCTTTACTCAAGAATTGTAAAATTCACTCTATGAGCACTTCTTCACGTGCACGAGACGCTCAAATCTCCTCTATCACTACATTAAGCTGTTGGTAAAAATGGGTGTTGACTCTCTTGAGTTCTCACAACTTTTCGTACATGAATTTATCATTTGCGCTTGTCTGCCTGTGCCTCCCATCATTACAAGCTTTGACCCTATGGGCTACGGCGGAGGCGAAGGGTTTACCGACCGGAGGGGTCTGTCACTGGATCGGCCATCGAGTTTTTTGGTGTTGCATCATTTGTTGTGAAAGTTGTCGTTGCCGCTTGGTTTTCCTGGAGAGCATCATTGTTTGCAGGCAATCGATCCACCATAACCAGAGTTATTACCAGACACTGCCGATACCAAGAGGGCCCGCTTCGTCCACATTTGTCAACGCAAAGTCAGCAATCTCCTTAACATTAGAGATGCGCAAATGATTCATGTGAGGTTGTTGTTGCCACGTCGCTAATGCATAGGTTGTCCCTCCATCGCGGCTGCGCTCTGATACTGAGTGTTATGCCGAGCGGATTGTAGCTGGTTCATAGGGATGAGGTGCGGCAGAAAAGATGATTTGGGTTTTTGGGAAAAAATGGAGTGCCAATTGTTGAGTGCATTGAGCACATACATAGAATGTCGAGAATGAGAATGAGGCATTAGTCGAGTCATTGGCGTTCGAACCGAGCGACTCGTGCGAGATCGTGCCGTATGTGGCTCACACGAGAAGCTGCGCTGAGTAGTCAAGGGCCTTCAAGCATTTCGAGGTGTTTCTTTAAAAATTTAGAGCGTCATTAAGAAGTGAACTGAAGGATATTGAAACATCCATACAGTTCGTGATACTACCATTGACCATTCTAGAAAGTGGTTGAAGTTGTTAGAAACTTCTCGAACAAAACATAAGAGGTTGAGGCAATTGGCTAAAATGCCCTCGGTCAGATGGAGTAAAAATCTTGAAGTTGTTGCAGAGTGGGCCATGAGTGTAGTGCCGAAAATTTCCTCTTGCAAATTTAAGGGACTCATGTTCATCATGGACGTAAAAGTTTCCACTACGTCAAAGGAAGTATACCATACAATTCGTTTAAATTCTCGTTCTCTCTGTAGTGTAACTTATTGCTGTCCTTCCTTGAGTGGTAATGGAGAAATCACAGCATCCGACATAGGTCACATCCAAAAGTCGGCTCTTGCTATTGATCTACATAAAAATGTAAAGTGAAACCAACATACTTCAAACATTTATCCTTTCTTGCCTTGCACTGCTTTTGAAACGACGGGTAAGCATCCATTATAGCCTTACTACAGCAATAATGAGTAGGCATACTCCAACAAATGTCTGAACCACTGTAGTCATGGCCTAGATGCACAAGATTCCTCAAAATTCATGTGTGGGACATCATTTACATCCACGGAACATTGCACAAAGAGTTTTAGATTCTCATGTTGATCCGCCATGGGTGTATTTGCCAAATGCCTCTACCTTCGATGCTAGGTTCTAGAAGATTTGAAAATTTTGACCACCTTCCAGTATCTTCCAAAAAACCATCGCAAAATGTATTGGTGTTTCAACCCTGTTTAATCAACTTTATGGCAGTGCTAGACTTGTGAAGACGCGGTTTGATGTTTTCGATCAGTCCCACCCTCACCCCCGCCCCCTCTCCCGGTTCTTTGGCAAATTATACCGAAACAACCATCCATGATGTGATATCACAAACGTTACTTTCCTTGAGCACCTGAGATACCAGACTTGTCTCATCTACGTTTTTGCATTGGTATTTATTGCATTCTTTTTGTGTTTGATAGGTGTGAAACTTGTAGCTGAATTTTTCTTTTTTTTAGAAATAAACGTCTGAAGTATCCCAATTTCACTAGTCTTCTTTTACTCCCCAACTTCCGTGTGCTCACCATCTATGTTTTGCTTAATGCATCATTCCACATGTTGAAGTCCCCATAAGAACTTTTTTAAGATGGAAATTGAGGAGTCTCTTAAAGGTATCTTGTTGTGTTGTTATGTTATTGTGAAGGCGGAGGAGTTGAAAAGGAATGAAGCGCAAAAATGTCTGAAAATTTACTTGTGATTTCCATTCCATCATGGAGAGATCTATATTTTGTTACCAGGACCTTGATGTTGTTATGCCAAATGGAACATAGATGGTGAACACATATGATTTGTAACGCAGAACACGGTCTAAGAATTTGGGACACTTGAGCAATTCGTAACTAGATTTATGTGTATTTTTATGACAAGTGTCAAATTTTCCGAACACATACATAGAAGTGTCGAGTTACAAATGAGGCGAAGATGGAGTCGTTGAGTCGATCGTTGAGCGACGCGTGTGGAGCCGCGACTTGAGTGGTCGGATCGAGAAGCTCCGTAAAGGAATCGGGGGGCTTTGAAGACTGATGATGAAGAGGCGATATGCATCTTGACAAATCTCGATGAATCTTGATGTGTCAAGAAGTCGACCAAAAGGTTGTGACACTGGTGTCGATGTTTCCCAAAAGTGGTCAAAGTTGTCACAATGTGCAAGAAGGAATTGCTAGAGGGAAAGGGCAGGTGGCCAAATTTCCCTTGACTATTCGAGCAAAAATCCAGGTCTCAACATGCGGTGGGCTGTTTTTTCAATGACAAAAATGCCCACTTGGAGAGTTTAGGGACTCGTGTACGTCTAGTAATTAACATTTCCCCCCCTCTTAGCCGCTACATCCTAGTGTGTGTACAAATGTAGCCCACTGACAGTGACAATACTCGTCAACTAGATGACCGACGTCAGGGAGGTTGTTATATGGTTCCTTGCTCTTATGCGCAACGTCCTAATCGTGCCACTTAACAAGATATTCCGTAGCTTTGCCATGTCGATAATGGCCAAGGATATTGGGGTTGCCTTTACCCTCCAGCGGAGTTCACCTCCCGTGCTTGTTTGGTGCTGAGATTGCCCCCTCCCCTCCCCCCCGCCTCAATCGGCCACTATCAGGTGGAAAATCAATTGCCTTAGGTGGGATTTGAAAGCTGAATAGTTAGTTTTTCTTTGGTTCTGCAACATTGCTAACGGATGTGGCGATGTGTTGCGAAGTGGTCTTCTACCTCAGCAACTAGCTGTCTGGGTCCCAAGGATGTGGCAATGGCTGGATTCCAAATGGACGTGGTAAGAAACGAACTAATTAGTCATGGGCTTTTGCGAGCGAGAAAGCACAATTTTAGTCGAACTAATCTGACTGAACCCCAAAGAGCCTCTACCAAGTACCAATTAGCTGGTTCTTTAAATGCTTTGAAGTAAACTTGAACAGTGGGCTATGGAGGGTGTAGATTGTGTTATCACATTTCCGCCCTTGTGGTTCTTTGTCAGTTCGGATTCCAAACATTCAAATGTGCGACCCGCCAACTGGCACAGTTGGGATGTCTCATTGGAGGTGCCTTCTTCCATGTTTTCATGCATGTCATGTTGTTGAAGAAGAGGTAAGGACACACCACTTGTCTTTTATGTTATCTCGCGCCTACCGACCACCATGGACCTCTCACATCGCCACTTCAGGTGCAATTGTTCATTTGCCAGCTTCCCATTGGCTCCTACTACTCCAACATCAACACTCGCCAATATTGTGAACTCACACATGTCCATCGGCCTTTGCATACAGCCTCCATGCTATCACTAGCGTGAGAACAACGCGGAAGCCCGTTAATGACTACGGATGGGTCCATGCATCTTGTCGCCTCTACCCAAGTTAACGACTGAAGACTTCAATTGAACGCCATTTGTTGGCAATAACTCAACGGCTAGCATACGCATGGCGCACTTTGGGATGAGCGGCAGTTCAAAAATCCGCGTGTGGTTGCCAAACTAGTAAATGAAGTGGCGCCAGCCATCACAACACCACCAGTTTGTCCGCCTCCTTCTACACTCCCAACTGCTTCGCTTTCTACTCTAATCACAACTTGGTATTGGAGGCAGGAGCGGGCCTCAGCAAGCACTATTGGACCCATGAGAAGGACTTTTTCTTCTCTCGCTGGAGCTAGAGAACATAGAAAAGTTCCTTGAAAGAAAAGGTTGACAGAAAAAGACGCACACGATTATCACGCCGAAGTCTTCAAAGTAACTTGGCAGAGATCTCCTAATGACGAAGCATATTTCTATCATTGCACAATCTTGCCAAAATCTGGTGATTGGCGTATGAAGTCATCGGTAGGAGTGGGGAAAACATTGATTGTATCCGTTGGATGATCACATTAGAGAGAAAGACATGAGATTCATTGAAGCGCACAATTATGACGTTTGCTAAGCTCGAAGGCAAGCATCTTCCGTGTTATGACATTGCCACAAAATTATAGATTTGTAATGAAACTTTCGATGCAAACAAATGTAGCCTTGAAAAAAGCACGTGATGTGGAACATAAATACAACGCCGTTTAGGATGATGACACAAGAATTGTCCATTACAAAGTTCTTTACAAGCAAGTTGACGAGCTCGCAACACTGGTAAAGTCAGCTAGACATGAGCAATATGTCATTAGGGATGATGGACCGAAGACTCCATGGGATGGCTGTGCAAGACGTCACCCCTGATAGGGTATTCACCGATGATATTAAGATAGAGCTGATTGACATGCTTCAGAAGGATGATAAGATGTGTACGATTTATGTGTATCCAGAGGGTGGTGTGTGTGTGTGTGTGTGTGTGTGTGTGTGTGTGTGTGTGTGTGTGTGTGTGTGTGTGTGNACACAAGAATTGTCCATTACAAAGTTCTTGACAAGCAAGTTGACGAGCTCGCAACACTGGTAAAGTCAGCTAGACATGAGGAATATGTCATTTGGGATGATGGACCGAAGACTCCATGGGATGGCTGTGCAAGACGTCACCGCTGATAGGGTATTCACCGATGATGTTAAGATGGAGCTGATCGACATGCTTCAGAAGGATGATAAGATGTGTACGATTTATGTGTATCCAGAGGGTGGTGTGTGTGTGTGTCTGTGTGAGATAAAGAGAGAGAGAGAGAGAGAGAGAGAGAGAGAGCTAAACATCTTACTTGCCCAAACACCATGTCATGTTGTTGATGGCCATGGTGATGGGGAGGAGGGAGGCAAGGAGGAGGAGGGGGATGACGAGGAAGAGGAGGAGGTTGAAGCATGGGAGAAGAAGATTGACGAGGAAGAAGCATGTGGCGGGGAAGGCAACACTGGCCATGCTGATGATAAGTCAGGTTCGGTTGCAAAGAAGAGCTCAGTGAATGATGTTTTTGTTTAGCCCAATGTTATTTCTCTATTGTTATTCATCAATGATCCATTTATGTAGCAATTCTCTATTTCTGGGAAACACGTATTGATTACAAGTGTTCAACAATAGAATCGCAAAGAAATGTAATCGGACCACATGGCGACAACTATGTTATCTTTCAATTGACGTAAAAAAATGTCTCCATGTTGTTGACCAGTTGGTCGAACTCAGGCCGAAATGAGCTTTGCGACCTCTGTTGAGTGTCTATCCTCCCAACCCAGAAATTCTTTATCTTGTCTCTCCTATATAAGATTGTACATCACGAGGCAAGAAAGCACCAACTGTGAGTGGAAGTCGATGTCATTCCCGGGCAGTGAATGTAGTATTTTGAACCTTGCTTTTAAAAGGACGAATGCCAGTTCGATTGAGAATGGAGCAGACACGTGCCTCGGGTTGAAAAGCTCTTGCGGATTTCTTAGACACAAGTTGGGGCAGTTCCTCGCCATGTGTCCGATCTTTCCGCAAGTGGAGTAGGTCCGTCGATCTCCTTTTTGCTCAATGGCACCGACTTCCATCAGAGTCGAGCTCTCTCAATTCTGTTACCGATGCCCGTTGTTCTCCGGCGGTTGATATCTGGGGCGCCATCCATGGGATTTGTTAAACTTTGAGTTGAAATCGGCGGAGTCGATGCGTTCAGCGGCTACAATGATCTGTGGCAAATCGTTGGTGATGTCGTACATCGTGAGTACTTCGCGAATATTTTGTTCTCGTCGTAGTGAAAACAGATTTCATCTTCTGCAAGGTTACTGCCGGTGATGATATCACGAAAACGCCGCGTGTACTCTGCCACGCTAAAGAGCTGCTTCAGTCGTTCTAGCCTGTAGCCAACCTCCGTTTTGTCGTTCATCTTGCCGAAGCGAGCGACGAGTGCCTGGGTGAACTCACGCCTGTTGGGTGGGGGAGTAATTGATAATTTCCAAGTTGGGTGAACCTGCTTGAGAGATAGTACGTTTGGTGCCGACGATGCGGTAGCCGTTAGATCTGCGCCTTCAGCTGCATCCTGCCGCTGGATGGCCATGAGATCGACCCACCAACTCAAAGCCGTGCTCCGTAGAAGCGAGGTTGTGAGGTTCATCTTCCGTTCGTCGCAGTGAACCCCTGCAGCGATGAAGTATACCTCCAAACTTGTCAAGAAAATCCTTATCGTCGGTCCCTTGTGATTTGCCGGATCGAACGGCTCAGGAAGACCTAGACAAAGTGAGGATCCGCCGATGTGAAGTCGATCGGCGAGTACCGCTTCTCGCGCTTTGAGTCACAAATTCTGGCGGCATACTGTTGCAGTTGTTCGACAAGCGTTCGATGAAACGCTTCCATCTGCGCGAGCCGGCCAGTCAGCTCCGCGATCTTGTCACGTGTCGATGATGGATGTATTGGTCAGTGGTGCATGTGGGACTGGCATGTTGGGCATGCCTGTCTCTGGATTGGTCGCGCCAGTCAAAGTGGCAGCCGTCATCTGCTCATCTTTCTTGATGAGGCTAAAGGTCCTTCGCAAGGTTCCTTCCGCCATTGCCGGTGTCTTTGCCATTCATCGCTGCTTGTCACCAATTGCGCTCGCTGCGTGTACTGACTGAGTTGCAAGGTCTGCAAACTTCTCGTCGGTGGAGATGTGTTGGAAGACACGTGCGGGTCTTGAGTGAATGCAAAAAATTAATCTTGTGCTCCGCCCGAGCCGAGGCGATCTGATACCAAGTGTTACGTTGGCGGAAGTCAAGTGGTTCACGGTTGGAAATGGTCACTTCTCACAAGATTTTGGTCAGTTGGGTATGCCACATCCAGACACAACGCTAGGTGCATGCAGACTGCATCCGCATCGGTAGTGAACCCGGCGGCCCGACCACCGAGGAGGCCTGCCGGTGGAGCTGAGCGCATCGCCTGAGGGAGGAGTGTAGGCTGCTGCACTAGACAAGTAAGCAGTAGCTGGGGTGAGGCTTGGAAGACACCAAGCAAGCAATAGTGTTAACGTGGAAGTTTAGACATGTGTTAGTGAGAAAACAATGGGTAACAGGCAATGAGGTGGTAGCCGTCGGGTGGGGGGGAGCAAGCGAGCAAGCAGCGAGATCGATCTCGCACGCTCTCTCCCAAGTTCACTAAACTGAACTAAACTACCCACTAAAAGTTGCAACCTGTCAACTAGGTCACTGGAGGGAAGACAGGCCAAAGAATAGGCCAGAGTATGAACCCGACACAAATGTGTGTGCACAAATGCACACCAGCCAGAGACACCTGAGATTTTATGCCTGGTTGATGCCCGGCTGTGAGACTCGCTGTGAAGTCATGCCACCATGGCGTAGCAGCCAGCAGGGGTTGCCTCTCTCCAGTTAGTCACCTACGTCAGTGAGGTGAGTGTGCAACGAGGCCAGAGGTCACCGTGTGGTACTGACACAAACCCAACACTCCCCCATGACCCACGGCCGACTTGCACAATGGCACAACAGGCACTACACCGACGTCACGAGAAGTGACACGACACAAGACTGTACACAGGCACTGGCACAACAGATCAACCAGGAGGATCACGAGGACACAACAGACCAACAGCGTGAATTGCTGCCTTGAAGACATTGCTGCTAAGTGCCTTTGTGAGGAAGTCTGCACGTTGCTGTCGGGTGTCGACCCACACAATCTGAACATCGCCTGCAGCCACACGCTCACGCACAAAATGATGTTCCACATTGATATGCTTTGTGCGAGTGTGATGCATGCCATCATGCTCAGCAATAGCCTTTGTGCTTTGGTTGNACTTGCACAATGGCACAACAGGCACTACACCGACGTCACGAGAAGTGACACGACACAAGACTGTACACAGGCACTGGCACAACAGATCAACCAGGAGGATCACGAGGACACAACAGACCAACAGCGTGAATTGCTGCCTTGAAGACATTGCTGCTGAGTGCCACTGTGAGGAAGTCTGCACGTTGTTGTTGGGTGTCGACCCACACAATCTGAACATCGCCTGCAGCCACAAGTTCACGCACAAAATGATGTTCCACATTGATATGCTTTGTGCGAGTGTGATGCATGCCATCATGCTCAGCAATAACCTTTGTGCTTTGGTTGTCGCAACCCAAGGTGATGCAGCGAATGGGAACACACAATTGCTGCAACAAACGACACAACCAGACACTTTCACAG
Source organism: Penium margaritaceum (assembly GCA_023375785.1). Classification (NCBI taxonomy): domain Eukaryota; kingdom Viridiplantae; phylum Streptophyta; class Zygnematophyceae; order Desmidiales; family Peniaceae; genus Penium; species Penium margaritaceum. The sequence goes on from SZWC01014446.1 coordinate 52,699, forward strand.
GTTCAAGTACCAAGGGCAACATACTCTGCCTCACTGGAGTTGCGTGCAACACAGCCTTGCTTGCCACTTTTCTAGGAGATCGTATTCCCACCAATAAGGAAGACATAGCCAGTGCGACTGCGTGCATCCGTGTCATGCACCCAATCACTGTCAGTGTACCCATCAATGACCACTGACGGCTGCGCCCGGTAACACAGACCAACTCAGGCAGTGGAGAGCGCATACTGCACAACACGCAGTGCGGCTTCCATGTGCCGTGCACGTGGCGACTGTGAGAACTACGCAAGGAAGTTGACAGCAAAGGCTACGTCTGCTCTGGTGGTGGTGGCAAGGTACATGAGAGACCCTATGACTCAAAGGTAGTCGGTCACGTCCACCGTCTCCCCCAGTTTCGACACGTCCAGAGTTTTCAACAACCTCTGCCCGGCGGGCGTCATCAGTGTTGAGGCAGTGGGGACAGAATCAAGCAGGGAGGCAAAGTGCTCCCCCAGGCTCCTAACGTACGCGGCCTGGTGGACGTGCCGAACGCGACGAGCACGGTCACGCTCAAGCTCCATACCAAGAAACACGCGAGCTGGACCCAAGTCCTTCATCTTGTAAGTGGACTGCAGTAGGGACTTCACAGTTGACACAACTTCGCGACTCAGGGACGCAATAAGCAGGTCATCGACGAACACGAGGATGGCAGCAAAGGGCGCCGACCGTGGAGTAACAAAGAGGGAGGGATCCACCGTGCTCCGGCGATATCCTCCCTTCTCCAGGGTGGAGGTGATCTCTTGGTTCCAGCGCCGTGGTGACTGCTTGAGGCCATAGAGGGCCTTTCGCAGTCCCCAAACTCGATTGGTGCCATCAGAGAACCCTGGAGGCTGCACCATGTAAATCTCCTCATCCAGCCGACCGTGCAAAAAGGCATTGTTTGCATCCATCTGCTTGAGCTCCCAATCGTGGTGTGCGACAAAGCTCAGGAGGGCTCGAGCTGTGGTGTAGCGTCCAACGGGAGCAAATGTCTCGTCAAAGTCAACGTCGGGGACTTGGGAAAACCCCTTTGCCGTAAGTCGAGCCTTGTACTTGTCGAGCTCGCCATTAGGCTTGTACTTACGACGAAAGACCCAGCAAGCATCGATCGCCTTGCGGTCTGGTGGGAGATCGACAAGCTTGTATACGGCGTGGTCATCCAGGGCTCTCAGCTCATCCCGCATGGCAGTCTCCCACTGTTGGGAGTCGGGTGCTACCCGTGCCTGCCGAACAGTGGTCCGGTCAGGCGATTGCGGTGGGGCGACGATCGTTGCATTGCACTCGGCAATGCTCCCAAGGATGGCGGTCTCGAGCGCACGCTCGTGCTCGGATGTGAGCAGTGTGTACCCAAGGACAGAGTTGGGATGCACAACTCCTGTGGCTAGGCCCAAGGCATCCATACCAGTAGGCATCGAAGGGAGCTGTCCAGACGAGGTCTGCGAAGGTTGAACAGAGGACGCTGCAGAACTAGAGGAGCGAGAGGGAAGCGCACGCAGGCGGCCGCCACGAACAAAAGGTTTCATGGGGGCAGGGCATGGAGGAGCACTGAGTGGACTGGGTACGACTAGAGTGAGTGGACTGGATGGGGACGCAACGGAATGTGCGGGAGAGATGGACTCAGCAGATGGGGACTCAGGTGAGGACACCGCAGGGGATGACGGAGCTCCAAGCAAGCTAGACGACACTGACGGGGGGGCGTCAGAGGATGGTGGCGTCACAGTGCCGGCCGTTGGAGAACGCTCCGAGGGTGAAGGCTGCTGAGACGGGACAACAACAGAGACGACAGGGGCAGACGGGACTGTCGGGCCGACCTCCCCCCGCAACCGAGAGAACGGAAGCAGGGAGGTAGCGAACGAGTGACGATCGAGGTCACGGAGAAACACGGACTCGAAGAACAAGGCATCGCGGGACTCAACGACGCGCTGGGGCTCTGAGTCCCAGAAGCGCCAGGCTTTCGACTGGGAGGAAACGCCCAAGAATGGGCAGAGACGTCCACGCGGGGAGAGTTTCCCATCGCGGAGATCTTCCGGGAGCCTGACAGACGCAATGCTACCCCAGACGCGAGCCAGGCGGAGGTCAGCACGAGAGCCGTACTAGCGCTCAAAGGGCGTAACAGTGTGGGGAAGAGGACCGTGAGGGACAAGATTCTACACCCAGGTCATATAGCTTATGGCCTCAAAGGCAAAGAGAGGGGAGAGCCCAGACTCAGATAGAAGCATGCGAACGCCATCGGCAAGGGTCCGATTCCAACGCTCAGAAACTCCATTTTGCTGAGGTGTGTAAGGAGCTGAGGTCTCCAGACACACCCCTTGGGACTCAAGAAATCGAGCGGTGGGCCCAAAGAACTCACTGCCACGATCACTGTGAAAGATGCACAGTGAACGCTGACATGCACGTTCAGCCTGAACCAGCCACGACGCGAGGACAGAACCTGCATTACTCTTCTGACAAAGAGCGAAGATCCAACGAAAACGGGAAAAATCGTTAGTAAGGCACAGGACGTAACGCCCGACCCCCCCAAGAAATTCATGGGGAAGAGGTCCCATGACGTCGGCATGAACAAGATCGAGAGGGTGAGCGGACTGGGAGTCCGAAGAGGCAAAGGGCGAACGATGCATCTTGCCTTGGGCACAGTCCAGGCAGTCAGAAGGGCATGGCACAGGGAAGGTGGAAGGGGACAAGCCAACAGCGGGTTGAAGGCGAAGCATGCTATTGATAGCATCAGTGTGCACATGGCCAAGACGGCGATGCAAGAGCTGGATATCAGCTGGAGAAAGGGAAGGCGCGACGTGAGCAAGGGACAAGCCAACAGCGGGTACAGAGGGGGCATGAAGGGGAACACGATACAG
>SZWC01014447.1:0-27351 GCA_023375785.1 Penium margaritaceum
CGTGTGTGTGTGCCTGCGTGCATGACTGCGTGCGTGCACGCGCATACGTGCCTGCGTGCCTGCGTGTGTGCATGCGTGCGTGCGTGCATACGTGCGTGCATGCGTGGGTGTGTATGTCCATGCGTGTGTGCGTGTGTGTGTGCATGCGTGTGTGCGTACGTGCATGCCTGCATGCGTGTGTGCATGTGTGCGTTCGTGCAAGGTATGTGCGTGCATGTATGCGTGCGTTTGTGTGTGCGTGCGTGCGTGCGTGCGTACGTGCATTTGTGCGTACATGCATGCGTGCGTGCTTGCGTGCATGCGTGTGTGCGTGTATGCGTGCATGCATGCGTGCGTGCGTGCGTGTGTTTGTGTTTGAGTTGTACAGTTGGGCTTGAGATTCTACTAGCCCAGGTTCAGACAATGTTGCGTTTGGATGCCAATGCAGTTAGTGACATTTTAAGTAGTGATTTAAGCCAGGTCTAGGGAAATTTGCCCTATTGCACGCATCACCTTGTCCGATGTCATATCGCTTTGCATGCGAACGGTTTTGAAGCTCATGGGACTTTGTGCGTCTCCCTAACCATACCCTTGTTATTGCTGCACCTGCCTTGTAACGCGCCTCAGCTACAACAGATGTAGGAATCTTCAAGCCAACTTCTCAATGGCATTATAGCAAATTGTACGCTGCCCAAGTCATCGAACAGACTTCCCATCATGTTGGTTTCTCCGCATCTCTCATTGTGCTCTGTTGTGTCCTCCTGGCTTGTGTACATCGGCGTGCAGATGACTGACGGCGAGACTTGACGCCGTTGGACTGTCGTCCGGTGGAGCCAACGCACGCTGAGGCCTACACGCAGTTTGCTAGAGCCTCCTCCCTGTGTCAATGTGCTCAATTCCATCGGGAGGCCTCCTTTGCGGTCGAGCCGCCGGCAGTCACTGCCACTGCAGAAGTTGTCTGCGTGCATGCAGCATTGGATCTGACTGTGCTATTGCGTCTGCAGCATCATGCTCTGCCTAGGGTCCATGTTTCATGTTGCGTGGCACTGTTTGGCACAATGGACCACCGTAGGCACTCCCTGGGTTTGGGCAGTCATAACTCTTTGCTACTTTTTTTCTAGTTGTTTCTGATCGCACGAATGCATTCGCAACATCGGTGTTATGGTATGGTCCAGTTTTCAGGCAAAACGGACGACGCCCGGGTTTTGGGCTGTCGGCCGTCTGGTAGGGCTCACCCAGAAAACCCTGCCTGCCAGAAAATAGGTCTAGGACTATTTTCTGATTGGCTGGTTAGCTGAGTAACAAGCTTTACAGAGCTGGGAGGGGGAGCTAGGACTTGGAGGGGTCTTCCATTGTCTTTTATTCTTCACTCCTAACCAGTTGCTTTCAGTTGTCAGCTGCTTTCTGGTGCTAACACTGGCACGCGCACTTTTGAGTAACAAACCCAGAGCACCCAGACTTAGCCTCTAGAGCAGTGGACTAAGGGGGCAGCAGACAAAGCAACGAGAGTGGAAGCCAGCACGTTGCATCAACAACACTGCTGCCCCAACCTGCTGCTTAGAATTTCCACCTTGGTATCAGAGTCAGAGCGTAGTAGCAACAGCAAAAGATTGGCGTATGGGTGTCAGACAACGCCGGCAGACCTCTATCCACGCCACTGTAGGGGACATGCTGCCGGATGTTTTCCGGCAGCATTGACCAGCCTGGTGGCGGCATCAAAATTTTCCCCACGGCCACTGGGCCAGGGGAAATAGTGCCGAATTTTTTTGGCAGCACTGAACCCCACGCGTGACGCGAGGAGGTTAGCGGCCAGCGACNCAGCAACAGCAAAAGATTGGCGTATGGGTGTCAGACAACGCCGGCAGACCTCTATCCACGCCACTGTAGGGGACATGCTGCCGGATGTTTTCCGGCAGCATTGACCAGCCTGGTGGCGGCATCAAAATTTTCCCCACGGCCACTGGGCCAGGGGAAATAGTGCCGAATTTTTTTGGCAGCACTGAACCCCACGCGTGACGCGAGGAGGTTAGCGGCCAGAGACGTCATGCATCACAATGATATCGCACGTTGACCAGGTGTCATCGTGCTGCAAGCAGCAACAGCGCTAGTAGCTTGCAGTACCAGTGAGCAGTGGCAGCAGTAGTACTCGGCAACAACAGCTAGCAGCAACAACAGCTAGCAGCAACAGTTCGCGACAGCTAGCAGCAGCAGCAGCAGCCCGCAGTAGCAAGAAGCAGCAACAGCCGGCGGGAGCAGCGGCAGCAACACGTAGCAGCCACCAGCGAGTAGCAGCAGCAGCCAACAATAGCAGCAGTAGTGGGCAACAGCCACCAGCAGCAGCTGCAGCAACACCCAACCGCAGCCTGCTGTAGCAGCAGCTGCAACTCGCAACAACAGCGGCTGTAGCTATAGCTACTCGCAGCCCGCTGCCCGCAGCGAGCTGCAAGCTGCGAGTAGCGGGCTTGCTTCTCACGGCCTGCAGCAAGCAGTGGGCAGCGAGGAGCAAGCTCACTGTGCAACCAGAAAAAAAAAATCAAACAAAAAATTTTGCGAGAACAAAATCCCCCACCCCATAGGTGCCATTGTAGCTGCTGCTGCTGCCATCACGGCCGTTGTAACAGCCACGGCAGCCACAGCAGCACGCAACAGCCCAGCAGCAGCAGCGGCGGCTACTACAGCCGCCATCACAACAGCAGCAGCATCCGTAGCAGCAGCAGCAACGTCAGCAATAGCAGCAGCAACAGCAGCTACAGCAGCAAACCAGTAGCAGCAGCAGCAGCAGCAGCAGCAGCTGGAGCTACAGCAACTCCAGCTAACCCCCTGTGGCAAACGCAACAATGGCTTCAGCAACAGCCACTGCTGATGTCAGCAACCTTTCAGCTGACGTCATTACTGACATCACTACTGACGTCATCATCAACAGAAAACAAAAACAACTAGCAACCTTGCAGATACTTAGCAGTACTTGCTGAAGTCAACCATCTCAGGCTAACAACACTGCTGACATCACTGTTGACGTCAGGAGCACAAAAGAAAGGAAAACATCCACAAAGGAGGGTAAAACAAAGGGGGCCAAACAACATGGCCACTAGCCCCAGTGGGGAGGGGTCCTCCTCTGGTGGGGGGACCCCTCGTCCCCCTTTCCTGTAGTAGCTACAACAGCTACAGCAGCAGCAGTAGCAACAACAGCACCAACAGTAGCAGCAGCAACAGCAAGAGCAGCATCAGCAGTAACAGCAGCAGGAGCAGCAGTAGCAGTAGTAGTAGAAGCAGGAGCAGTAGCAGTAGCAGTAGTAGTAGTACCCTGGGGACTTTATTGTCACTCACTCTGACCTGACAGATCCGCTCGCCGCTCTTCGCCAGCATCTTGCAACGCTGACACAGCAACTAGCGACACTACAGCTGCCGCCACCCCCGCCGCCACAACAGTCGCAGCAGTAGCATCAGCAGCCGTCACCGCCATAGCAGCATCAGCAGCTGTAGCAAGAGCATCAGCAGCCGCCACTGCGACAGCAGCAGCCGCCCCCACAGCCATCGCACTAAAGTAAGCAAGTGTCGTTTGCTCCACCAGGATACGCGGGCCCTGCGATTTCCTTCGCCACGCAATACCTGGCACAGCAACACACCCTACACCAACAACAGACGGTGACGTCAGTCTTAGGCGCCACTTTGGGTGCCGACCGCAGGCCAAAGGACTTCAAAACTCCACCACCATCAATTCAGGCTGGCGACTAGTTCCGGAGCTGGGAACTCAGCTTCTGGATCTGGGCAAAGGACGAGGGCCTATGGCTTTACTATGTCTTGCCCTTCGGCTCCACCCAGGCCAACCAGGTCTACGATGCCAGCCGCACCGTGCGTGCTCTCGTTCCTGTGGCCCCTCCAGCCACATGTCTTGCCCTTGAGCCCTTCCTCGACGACCTCACCACCGGAGTCCTCCCTGACCCAGCAGCAACCTGGCACATACTCACGCGCCCTCATCGCCTGTCCAGTGATGCTCAGACCAGCCACCTGCTCCGGGAGTTCAACTCCCTTTGCATGCGGGAGACCGAGACGGTCACCTCCTACTCGTAGCGCACAGAGGACCTACTCCGCCGCCTCGGAGACATCGCGCCACCCCCCCTCTTTGCACTCCCGACCATCAAGCGCGGCGCCACCGACTCCTTCTCCGATGTCTTCGTCCGCTACTCTCAAGACGTTCTTGTCGCCATGGTTACCCAGGGTACTCTTATGCCCTGGGCGGACGATTTTTTCCTCCGCCTCGATGAAGCTTATCAGGAGTCGCACATCCATCGCACGGAGTCCCTCGCCTCCCCTGCCGTCGCTTCTCCTGCCAGTGCCTCAGTGACTGTCACCGCCCCAGTAGCAGCAGCATCTTTTGGCGCCCCCTCATCTGGCAAGAAGAAGAAGAAGGGCAAGAAGGGCAAAGGGACTCAACAAGAGACCAGCGGATCTGGCAGTGCCAACCTTGTCTGCCACAACTGTGGCCAATTAGGACACAGATGGTACACGTGTCCACTCCCAACTGCCAAGGCTCATTTTATCTCCACCATGCGTCACCAGTGCGAGAGCCGCCTTGCCACCAGCACCGTGACAGTCGCTACTCTTGTCACATCCGCGCCACTCGTGATGGCCTCACCTCAACTTCCTCCACAGCCGTCCGCACCCGCTGCTCCGTCCCCGGCTCCTTCCTTTCCTTTCCCGGACTCCGGCACCATCACACCGCAGTCGGTCTACTCCGTCAGACCCTCCGCCCGCGAGCGCCAGCTGGAGTAGTTCATCGCCTTCCAACTCGGCCTTCCTTGCCCTCCTCCCCAGGGAAGTACAAGTTGCGTAGTCGCTAGTCCCTCCCCGCCCTGCATGACAGAGTTGGCGCTGCGATCATGTCCTGTATCTCCGTCCGTCCTGTCCTCTGTCGTTCCCTCTTCTCTCACTCCTCTTCGAGACAATGTCGCCTGGCTAGATGACTGACACTCGCGGTTTGTACCTCCTTCCACTTCGTCAGCGTCGCTCACCCATTGTCATGTGACTGTCAGCAACCTCGCCTCACCGGCCTAAGATCCGTCAGAGACCTGGATCGTCGACTTCGAGGCCACGCATCACATGACGTCCTCGCACGAGGCCTTCAGTGTTCTTGGCCCCGTCACCGATGTCATCGGGGTTCGGACGGGATCTGGCCAGGGATTGCCCGTTCGTGGTGTTGGCGTCGTTCGTTTCCGTGGTCCAACGGGTGATATCTTCTTGATTGATGTTCTCTTCGTCCCTGGCCTTGAGCTCAGCCTCCTGTCTGTCACCTCCCTTGATCGCATGAGCATGGATGTTCTACATTCACGTGGGATGGGCACTGTGTCTTTGCGTCCGTCCGGTCCTGTCATTCTGCATGCCACCACCCGCGGTAACTTGTGGCATGTACCGCGGCTGTCTTCTCCCACCTATGTCTCCTCTTCGTCGATTGACACTAGCCACGTGTTCTTCACCAGCACATTGTCTCCATAGCACATGCCTCTCCTCCATTGTTGCCTCTGTCAAATCCACTCTGCCTCTGTCGACAACATGCTTCGAACAAAACCAGCCACGGGTCTTGACTCAGCATCCTTTCCTCTGCCATGTCCCACTGAGTGCATCGATTGCGCTCAAGGCAAGATGCACCGTTCCACCTATCCCCTCTCTACCTCTCAAGCATCCGCCTCGCTTGACCTCGTTCACTCTGATGTCATGGGTCCCCTCCCAAAAGAGTCTGTCGTTGAGCACGGTCATTACGTTTTGACCCTTACGGACGACTCCACTCACTATCGCTGGGTCTTCTGCCTGCGGTAGAAAAGCGAAGTCCCTCCCACTATTCGAGACTAGCTTGTCCGCGCTGAGCGCGAGTGTGGTTGCTCCCTCCGCCGCTTCTACTCTGATCACGGGGGTGAGTTTCTGGGGGAGACCACTCTTTTCCTTGCCTCCCGTGGTCTCCATTATGAGACTTCGGCGCCTGACACGCCAGCCCAAAACGACATCTCTGAGCAGTGGAACCGCACCATGGCAGACGTCGTCCGCACCATGCGCATCAAATCCAGCATCCCTCACGGATTCTACTTCGAGGCCATGACCTACGTGACGTGGGTCTGGAACAGGGTTCCCCATGGACCCATTCCTCGTCCGTCCACCCCATACCAGCACTGGTGTGGAGAACGTGCCGACCTGCATCTGGCTTGTGTTTGGGGCTGCATAGCCATCATGTGGTTGCCTACCTCGCACCAGGGTGGAAAGCTCGAGCCTCGCGGTCGTCCGTGCACCTTCCTCGGTGTCTCCCGTCAGTCAAAGGCCTGGCGTTTTTGGGATCCCACTCGATGCTACATCATCGAGTCCCACGATGCCCTCTTCTTTGAGGACCTATTTCCCCGCAACCTTGTTTGCTCTGGTGCATCGATGTTCCTCCCATCGGGTGGGGGAGTGGTGGGTCCGTCCTCCGTCCCACCGCGTCCGGGCATTCCATTGTCTACGCCTACGGGTCCACCTTTGCCAGCTGCATCTTTTGTGCCCCCCAGCCCCTCAGGGCCGGCTGCCCCGTCCGTGTCCGCCAACCCCTCAGGGTCGGCTGCCCCGTCCGTGTCCGTTAGTCCCGTAAGGCCGGCTTCCCCGTCCGTGCCCGCCAGCCCCTCAGGGCCGGCTGCCCCGTCCGTGTCCACCAGCCCCTCAGGGCTGGTTCCCCCGTCCGTGTCTGCCAGCCCCGCAAGGCCGGCTTCCCAGTCCATGCCCGCCAGCCCCTCAAGGCCGGCTGTCCCGTCCGTGTCCGCCAGCCCCTCATGGCCGGCTGTCCTGTCCGTGTCCGACAGCCCCTCAAGGTCGGCTGCCCCGTCCGTGTCCGCCAGCCCCTCAGAACCGGCTGCCCCATCCGAGTCTGCCAACCCCTCAGGGTCGACTGCCCCATCTGTGTCTGTCGGCCCCTCAGGGCCGGCTGCCTCGTCCGTATCGGCGTGCTTCACACGTGGTCCGGGCGGGGGCCTCAGACCCAGGCCGACAGTTGGCACTCAGGCCACCTCCGCACGTCCTCTCACCCCACAACCCCCCGTCATCTCACGAGGATCCTCATCTCATGTCAGATCTAGGGGTGACGCGGATCCACTCCCACGGAGACATGGATCCACTCCCACGGTCGTGAGTGGGGACCCCGGCACCAAGGCACTAGGCTTGGCCACACTGTCAGTCATCGCTGCCCAACATCCAAGGTCAGCTCTGGGCTACGTCCTACTCCATCAAGAACACCGATATGTCGTTGCGGTTGCACTCACGTGGATGCGACCAGGGGCTCGGGACGCGCATGCCCTCACTGTCCACCCCACTGAGCAACCAGAGGACCCAGCCACTCTGCGTGAAGCTCGGGCGTCTCCCGAGGCTACTCACTGGGAAGCTGCATGTGCCAACGAGCTAGCTGCCATTATGCAACATCACGTCTATGAGCTCGTCGACCTTCTCCCATGCCGCAAGGCCATTGGCACCAAGTAGGTTCTCCAGCGGAAGTGGAAGCCAGATGGGTCTCTGGACAAGTACAAGGCCCATCTCATGGCCAAGGGATTTGCTCAGGTCCCTGGGATCGACTATGACCAGATATTTGCCCCTGTTGATCGGTTCTCCACCAGTCGGGCGTTATTCAGCCTGGTTACCCAGCATGGGTGGGAACTGCATCAGATGGATGTGAGCAACGCCTTCCTCCATGGCTCACTGGAGGGCGAGGAGCTCTACATGATGCAGCCTCCAGGCTTCGACGACGGCTCTGGCAAGGTCTGGAAGCTACGGAAGGCCCTCTATGGCTTAAAGCAATCACCGCGCTGCTGGAACCAGGAGATCAATCGTACGCTTCTTAGCGGCGGCCTCCTTCGCAGCTCTGCCGGTCCCGCACTATTCATTAACCCACCAGGTCAGACACTCATCGTCGTTTTAGTCTATGCCGACGACCTGCTCATCGCATCACCGGATGCAGTCGCAAGCCAGCCTCAAGGACCTACTGTACGCTGCCTACCATATGAAGGACCTCGGGCCAGCACGAGTCTTTCTGGGCATGGAGCTTGAGCATGATTGCTCCACAGGCATACTACATGTCCATCAGGTCGCCTACGTCCATACCCTATCCGAGCGCTTCACTGAGGACCTACCCCTCGTGCCGAGAGAATCCTCACTCATGTCGCTGGACGGTCAGGCGATGCTCAAGAGCTCTGATCCAGCCGTGGTGGGGAAGGCGATAGACGTGACCGCGTTTTTGTGCGTCATCTGGTCACTGATGTTCTTGGCGACGACGACGCGTCTAGACATCGCATTCGCCGTCAACCTCCTCGCTCAGTTCTCTTAGGAACCGCATCACCTCCACTTTGAGGTCGTGATCCAAGTACTGCGCTATGTCGTCTTGACTCCACGGCGAGGTCTCATGTTCTGCCGACAGCCGTCTGTCGTCGCGGTGGGCTATACTGACAGGGAATGGGCCGGTAGTGCGGACGGTAAGATCCGCACAAGCTGGATCTTTTTGATTGACAGCACTGCGGTGTCCTGGCGCACTTGCAAGTAGGGGTGCATTGCACGCAGCATTGCTGAGGCTGAGTACGTAGCCCTTGGTTTTGGCGCATGTGAGAGCATGTGGCTGCATCGTCTGTTGTCCGAGTTGCGTCAGTCCGTCCCGTCCATCACGTTGAATTGTGACAATGAGAGTACCATGGCCATCACCGACAATGACGGCGTACATCACACATGGACAAAGTACATCAATGTTGAGTATCAATATGTGCGTACGTTGTTGCATGACGGCAGCATCAGCATTGTGTGGGTTGAGACAGCAGGGCACTCGGCTGACTCCTTCACCAAGGCATTGAAGCGCGACTCATTCAAGAATAATGTGAGTTTAGCCGGCGTGCGTCCGTGAGTTACACTCTTTGTCCTGGTATGGGTCTCCAATTGCCCTGGGGGAGTTTGTCTGTTGCATGTGACGCTGCCCGCCCAAGTACACTACGCGTGTGAGTCATGGGGGAGTGCTGGTTTTTCCGCATCTCTCATTGTGCTCTGTTGTGTCCTCCCGTCTTATGTACATCAGCGTGCAAATGACTGACGGCGAGACTTGACGCCGCTGGAATGTCGTCCGATGGAGCCGATTCACGCTGAGGCCTACACGCAGTTTGCTGGAGCCTCCTCCCTGCGTCAACGTGCTCAGCTCCATCTGCAGGCCTCCTTGGCGGTTGAGCCGCCGGCGATCACTGCCACCGTAGAGGTTGTGTGCGTGCATGCAAAGATGGATCTGACTGTGCTATTGCGTCTGCAGTGTCATGCTCTGCCTTGGGTCAATGTTTCATGTTGCGTGGTACTGTTTGGCACATCATAGGCACTGCCTCGGTTCGAGCGGTCATAACTCTTCGCTGATTTTTTTTAGCTGTTTCTAACCATACGAGTACATTTGCAACTTTGGTATTATGGTATGGTCCAGTTTTCAGGCAAAACGGACGACGCCCGGGTTTTGGGCTGTCGGCTATCCGGCAGGGTTCACCGAGAAAACCCTACCTGCCACAAAATAGGCCTAGGTCTATCTTCTGATTGGTTGGTTAGCTGAGTAACAAGCTCTACAGAACCGGTGCGGGAGGTAGAACTTGGAGGGGTCTGCCATTGTTGTTTATTCTTCACTCTGTTGTTGTGTGTGTCCTACACGGCTTACGGTGACTCCTCGGCTCATGTCCATTCACGTGCACATCCCTGAGACTGGCGACAGTGGCAGAAGACCGGTGGCCGGCGGCGACGGACGCCCAGAAGACTCTCGTATTTTTTACATTCGTGCTGTGGGACAGCACATAGGCGTGCAGGCTATCGGGACATAGATCTCGTCCATGCGGCCGTTCTGGTTCAAACGGCTCCTCGTTCTAACGTGTCTACAGGGAATTATGGCCAACACTGTGTTTATGCCACTGTCTTGTCCTGCTAGAAAATACCGCCCTTGGGCGCCGCGTGTGTGCGCATCCACTAGGGTCGTGACACTATTTAGGCTGTTCAGGCCTCGGTTATCATTCCTCTCTGCACAATTCAATATCTGCAGCTTCTGACACTTGTGCTTGTGTCCCTAGCCAACCCCTTGCTGTTCTCACCTCCACCTGTGAGTGCTAGTGAGTTAGCTGGTCGGCTTGTACTGCCCCGCCAGCGACAGCACTGCTAGGAAGCTGTCCTTCATGGTATCAGAGCAGCAAGCCACTGCTCGCACAGCTGCGTAGCAGAGGCACAGCAACCACAGTAGCAGTGAGCAACCGCAGCCCTTGCCTAGAGTTGCAGCAGCAGCAGTACCCACTCCCTCGGCGTGAGGTCCTGGGAGGACCCACCACCATTCTGACCGTTTTTGTAAAACTTCCGTGCACGTTCCACGGCCGTTCCGCGACGGCGGAAGTCACTCCGTGCAACATCCGCGGTGTTCCGCGGCGGCGAGGTCTTCGCAGCATACGCGGCAACTGCGCGGCCGCAACGGAACACACCGACAGGTGTCGCGGTGGCATGCGGTGTTCCGGAATGCACCACCTCGCGATGACAGTGTCGCGGCAGATCCACGGTGTTCCGCGGATCCGCGACATTCCACCGCGACAACTCCGCGGCGGCTCCGAAACACGCCGGCGGTGATCCATGGAGTTCCGCGGTTGCACGTCGAGAGCAGTTCCGCGGCTGATCCGCGGTCAGAGCGTTCCGCAACCACCGCGGAGCGGCCGCGGTAGCCGTTCCGCGACGGTGTTCAGCGGCGATGTTCTGCGGCGGTATTCCGCAGTGGTGCTTCGCGGAAGTGTTCCACGGCGGATTTGGTCCGCGGCAGTATTCCGCGACAGCGCTCCGCGGTGGTGTTCCGCGGCAGTGTTCCGCGGGAGCGTTCCGTGGCGGTGTTCCGCGGGAGCGTTCCGCGGCGGTGTTCCACACTGCCCTCTCCACGACAAAAAAAATAAAAAAGGGGGAGGGACAGGTCGTCATGCCAAAGCTCATCCCCTCCAGCGCCGCCACCGACGCAGCTGCTGAGGGCAGCGCCATTAGCGGCCAACACCGGCCGCCACAATCATCACCACAGCGGCAGCAGCAGCAGCAGCAACAGCAGCAACAACAGCAGCAGGAGCAGCGCTGCAACAGCCGCAGCCGCAGTAGCAGCAGTAATGGCAGCAGCAGCAGCCACAACAGAAGCAATAGCAGCGGCCGCCTAGCCCGACGACATTGGCGCGCCAAGTGCGCGCGCTGGCTGACCTGCGGGCGGAGAGCCGGAATACCCTGACGAGACAGGTGATGAGCAGCAGGACCTGATCAGGGGCTTACTGCCTCAGCAGCAGCAGTCCCAGCAGCAGCAACAGCATAAGTCCGCTAACCCAAGCGAGGACCACCTCCCCCACGGTGGTAATGCTGACGTGGTCGCGGAGAACCTCTCTGACTCTGACGAGGAGGGCGAGGAAGAGGTACTGTGAGCACGCCTCATCCGCCTGGAGGCACGCCGCCGAGCGCGTGAGGCCAATGCCGCCCTCCAAGGCACGAGCTCCAGCACCAACGCTGGCCCGAGCTCATCTCACCGTCCTCTGAGCTTTGAGGTACTGGCTCTGCGGGCCTGCCTGGGTAAGGGGGGTACCTCCTCTATGGCCGCCCTCGCAGTGGCTTCAGCCGTCGCTCTGCCGACGGTCAAGCCACCCAAATGGTTTGAGGCGGACCCGCCCGTCTTCTAGACTGGGAACGAATTCAAGTCCTGGGAACCCCGCTTCCGCATGTGGGCCATGAGCGAGGGTGTCCTCGCCTACTACCTCACTCCATACCAGGCGTCGGACCCCGCCCAAGCACAGATGGCAGTCCGAGCCACTTCCAACCTGATGAAAGCTGCCCCGGACTTCACCAAGGACTTCGGTCGGTTCCTTCGCGATTCGCTGACTGGCTCGGGAGCTGACCCTTGCGCAGTATGGGCATTGGCTGTCACTCTGTTTGAGGGCGCCACCTTGGCTTTGACATCCCAGCGCCTCGCCGACTTCAATTCCCTCTGCCAGACTGCTCAGGAGTCTGCAGTTGACTACTGACGCCGGGCGATCTAGTTGTACGAGGAACTTGGAGACGACGCCCCTACGCAGTACTCCACCCTCCAGATTATCCTCTACGGCATCCATCCCGGCTACGCATGCGTCTTCAGCAACTTCGACCAGACCCTGCTTCGCGACATGGCGAGTGACGAGACCCTGCTGCGCTAGGCCACCCTCCACTTCCTAGAGGTCGCCGGCATGGACGCCGCAAACCGCGCTCGCCGCAGCACCGCTTCAGCTCCAGTTGCCGCCGCATCTTCCTCCCCGCCGTCTACAGGAAAAGCGGCTCCAGCTCAGGGGAAGAGGGGTTGCAAATCGTCAGGCGGTGGTTCTAGCGACGAGACCAGCAACGACACCAACACCTGCAGTGCCAGCCGCAGCAGCAGCTACGGGAGCAACAACAGCGACGGCGGGAGCAGCAGCAGCGGTGGCACCAGCGGCTCCGGCAGGACGACGGGCCGCCGCCTTGTGTGCTTCAACTACAGGGGTGACCATCGCTATCCCGACTGCACTCGCCTGACAGGCCGCCCATTGGACTAGGCCAAGGTCACCCGTGGGCTGTAGCAGGCGCACGAGGCGCGCATGCGCCAGACGTCCGGTGCGACCGCCCGCTCGGTCGCCACTACCATAGCCGTCCCAGAGGAGTCCGCCGCTACAGCAAGCTCCTCTGCGGATCCTCGCGACCAGGCGCTCGCCGAACGCGATAGGACGATCGCCGAGCTGCACCAGCTTCTCGCCCTGCGCTCATCTCAGGGAGGTGCGAGTGAGTTGACTGAGTTGAGGGATCCTATTGCCTGTGGACTGTCTGTGTCGTTGCGTGATGATGTCTGTGGTGGTCCCCATGCCCAGCCGTGTGCGCGTGACAGACCTGATGATGTGTCTTGGCTGCATGCTGCTCATGTGTGCTCCGCTGGTCGCCTTGTCATGTCGCCCGCTGAGCGTCCTGTTGCCGCGCCTTGTTCCATCACCGAGTGCCACGTTGCCCCTTGTACGCGTGTCACCGACGCCACCTGGGTCGCTGACTTTGGTGCCACCCATCACATGACGTGTCGCCGTGACGCCTTCGTTGTCTTGTATCCTGTTGGCACTGTTCCCTCTGTTCGCACTGCAGCTGACCATGAGTTCCCTGTCCAGGGTATTAGGGTTGTGCAGTTCACCGGGCCTGCTCGTCCCTTGTACATCTCCGACGTCCTCTTTGTCCCTGATCTGGAACTCAGTCTGCTGTCTGTCCGTGTTTGCACCAATATGGATCTGGGTGTCAGGCACACGGCTGCCGATGCTCGCATCTTTGTGCGCGACACCAAGGAGACCGTCCTCATTGGGACAGTCGTCGATGATCTGTATCACGTCTCTGGGTCCGCTGCGAGTGCCCCTCCCTTGCCTCCGTCTCCCACTGCTCGTGTTTTTGCCGCTGGTGCTCTATCCCCCAAGCACCACCGTCTCGTGCATCGCCGCCTCTGTCATGTGCACCTGGGGGCTATCGACAGGCTGATCCGCACTCAGCGTGCTCTCGGTCTTCATGCGGCGTCCTTCGAGGTGCCGCCCACGACCGATTGCTTGGCCTGTGCTGAAGGCAAAATGCACCGCTCCACCTATTCTGCATCTGTCTCCAGGGCTCATCGGCCCTTGGAGCTTGTCCACTCCGACCTCATGGGTCCGCTCCCTGTCGAGTTTCAGGAGGACCGCGGTCGCTACGTCCTGACGTTGACTGATGACTTCACGCGCATGTACTGGGTCTACAGTCTGCGTCAGAAGAGTGATGCCGCCATTGCGGACCCCATTTGGCTGGTCATGGCCGAGCGTCAGTCTCCCAACCGCCTTTAGACCTTTCGCTCGGACCGCGGCGGCGAGTACCTCGGTGACATGGCCCGCTCCTTCACTGAGCTTGGTGTCTTCCACAACCTCTCCGCTCCCGCCGACCCCCAGCAGAACGGTGTCTCAGAGTGTTGGAACCGCACCATGGAGGATGCGGTCCGCGTCATGTGCGCCGACAGCGCCATGCCTGAGGCCTTTGCCTTTGAGGGCATGGCGTACATGACCTGGGTCTGGAACCGCATTCCCCACGGCCCCCTCCCCGGTCACCACACGCCCTACGAACTGTGGTACGGGCGTCGCGCGGATTAGCGCCTGGCCCATGTCTAGGGCTCCCTTGCCTGCAGCTGGTTCACACCGGAGCAGCATGGGAGCAAACTCTCTCCGCGGGGCCGCATCTACGCCTTTGTCGGCGTCGCCCCGCGGTCCAAGGCCTAGCGGTTCTAGGACCCTGAGCGCCGCCGCATCGTGGAGTCCCGTGACACTCTCTTCTTCAAGCATCTCACCTTCCACGACCTTACCCGCATCTATGCTCTGCGTGCTGCTCATGCCACTGGGTATGCCGGACCCAGTAGTGTGGGGGAGGCTCCTGTCACGGTTGGCACAGTACCCCCTGGCCAGTACGGTCACTCCGTCGCCGACATCCCAGTGGTTGTCCCCAGAGGTTGTGCCCACCGACACCCCCAGCCCCGTCCCATCTGCGGCTCACTCCTCTGACCCTCCGCTCTCGACCGTGTCCGTGTCTGCATCTGAATCTGCCTTCGCGTCTGAGGCTCTGCCTGATCTTGCGCCTGCTTCCACATCTGAGGATCAGCCTGATCCTGTGTCCGTGTTTGTCTCTGCCTTTGCGCCGTCCCTGTCTCCGGCCTAGGACGTGCCCACGTCTACCGTGGGCCCATCCCCGGCTGGTGAGGCCACGCCAGCCTCGAGTAACGCGCCTGCCGTGCAGTCCACACCGGCATGTGAGTTAGTAGCGCCCGTGTGTAGGGGTCCGACGGGGCAGGGGCTGCCCCGTCGGACCCCTACACACGGGCACCCGGCGGGCATCTCCGCCCTCGCCCCACGCGCAGCATCGTCAGCAGTGACCCGGGCACGAAGGCCCTCGGCCTGAGTGATCGCGGCCTCGCTGAGGTTCACCCTGGCTGTGCCACTGGTATGGCACTACTTGCTCATGAGCACGGTCTCGCTCGCTATGCCGCTGAGTCCATGGTGACGGTTGACCCTCCCTCTGCGGCATACGCCTTGGCTACCCGCAGTGTACCACTGCTTCCTCCCGATCCCACCAGCCTGCCTGAGGCCTTGTCAGTCCCCGACGCTAAGCAGTGGCGCGCTGCCTGCCAGGCTGAGCTCGATGCCATCCGAGAGAACGGTGTCTTTGAGCTGGTGGACTTGCCGAAAAACCGCAAGGCTATCAAGGCCAAGTGGGTTCTCCGCAAGAAGCTAAAACCAGACGGCACTGTGGAGTGCTACAAAGCTCGCCTGACAGTAAAAGGCTTCTCTCAGGTCCCTGACGTGGATTACACCAAGACCTTTGCCCCTGTAGGCCGGATGATGACCACGCCCACGTTGTTGAGACAGGCCACACAGCACAACTGGGAACTCCATCAGATGGACATCAACAACGCTTTCCTGAACAGGGACCTTCAGGAGGAGATGTACATGGTCCAGCCGCCCGGCTTTGAGGATGGTACCGATCGCATGTACCGGCTGCGGGAGGCCTTGTACGGCTTGAAACAGTTACCTCGCTGCTGGAATCAGGAGATCACCAGCACGCTGAGGCACGTTGGGTACGTTCAGAGTGATGATGACCCATCCCTGTTCCGCTCACAGTCCCCAGCACCGCTCGCTGCCATCCTCGTCTACGTGGACGATCTTCTGATCGCTTCGCCCGACCTGGGAACGGTGAATACTGCCAAGGCCGTTCTCTCCTCGGCCTACAAGATGAAAGATCTTGGTGAGGCCTCCATCTTTTTGGGGATGGAGATTGTGCGTAACCGTGTCCATCGCACACTCCGCGTCCATCAGGGACACTACGCAGAGACTGTGGTGGAGCGCTTTGCCGACCTCCTCGTTGCCGTCCGCACGGCCTCCACGCCCATGACCCCTGAGGGGCAAGCCGCCCTGAAGGTGGATGACCCAACTGACCTGGGGGACCCAGTCGATGTGACCCTGTACCTGCGAGTCATCGGCTCGCTCATGTACTTGGCCACCATGACACGGCCCGACATTGCCTTCACTGTCAACCTGCTCGCCCAGTTCTCGCAGGCTCCACGCCAGCGAACACTGGAGGCCGCAGTCCGGTGTGTGCGCTACATCCTGTCCACCGCACGCTTTGGCCTGTGCTTTCGCGAGCAGGTGTCCGTTGTGCTCGATGGGTACATAGACACCGACTGGGCATGGAGTCCAGATGGCAAGAGCCGCACCGACTACATCTTTCTCATTGGAGGCACTATAGTGTCCTGGCAAAGTGGGAAGCAGGGCTGCATCGCACGCAACACTGGTAAGGCAGAGTATGTTGCTCTAGGCGCCGGTGCAGCGGAATGTGTTTGGCTCGTCCGTTTTGCGTGAACTGCGTCAGTCCATTCCCCCTGTGGTTCTCCAGTGTGACAACATGAGCGCGGAGGCCATCGCCAAGAACTCGTGTGTGTTCCATGAACGCACAAAGCACATCAATGTCGAGCACCACTTCGTGCGTGATCTGGTTGATCGTGGTGAGATCCGAGTCATCCACGTGGGCACTGACAGGCAGTGCGCGGATTTTTTGACCAAGGCTCTGGGTCGCTCGAAGTTTCATGTGGCCACTCGTTCCATGGGACTCTGCCCCATCCCTATTGCAGGTTGATTCTTCATGTGCCACCTTGCGTGTGCTATGCTTGCTACCTCCAACGGCTGTGCATTTTGTCCTCTGTACAGCGTCAGTGGCTGCATGCAGGGCTGATGCCGGTATTACCGGTACCGCGGTATACCATGTTTTTGTACCGCGGTATTGTAGTACCGCGGTACGGTATTCCTTTTTGCGGTACCGGTACGGTATCGGTACTGACCTGGCACGGTACCCCTCTTCTGTACCGCGGTATCATACCGCGATACAGTAACGCGGTAATGAGAACGCGAAAGAGTTTTTTTTTACAAGCAACGGTAAGGCGCTACAACCAAGTCAATGTGGTAATGCGGATGAGTGTGCATTCGGACGCTCGCAATGGACAGGAAATCGACGTGCAAATCTACGTGCGAAGCGAGCCGCGACGTACGATTTCGCCCTCAAATTCGAAATTTCAAAATTCGGAAAGCGAAGTCCTATGGACAGACCAAGCACATGGACGTTTGACCAAAACATGACACTAAGAAAGTACGAGGGCTTTTGGACAACCAGGTCCAGAATTCCAAGGCTGAAAATTCCAGTCGAGTTTAATTGTCCTGTTATTGAGCTCTAGAAAACAAGAGAATAGAAGAGACTACAGTATTCAACTAGAGCATCTCTTCATAAGTTAGCCCTCCTCCCCTTCCCTCATTTCTTGTCCCCTAACTTCTACTCCACCTAAACATCTCCATATCACAAGTGAATATCATGTAAAGGTGTATCCTTTCTTTGTGAGAATATAAACTTGTGTTCCAAGTTCATGACATCTATTACTTATCTCATTTTTTAAGCTTAGAATTCATTTTTGGTGTTAGAAAGATATTAGGGCATTCAGTACCATGGTACACATTTGAGTACCGTGGTACAATGTGTGTGTTACACATTGGTATACCGTGTACCACGGTAATTGTATTATACCGCGGTATTCTACCAATACCGTCGGTAACGCGGTGCCGGTACGGGTATCGGTAATGAGCTGCCACAAAATCATGATACCGCGGTATTTGTACCGCGGTACTGTGGTACCGCGGTACTCGAGTACCGCGGTACTAAATACCGCGGTATTGCAGCCCTGGCTGCATGTGCATGGACGTGTTTTTCCCTCCGGTCATGGGGGAGTGTTGTTGTGTGTGTCATACACAGCTTACGGTGACCCCTCGGCTCATGTCCATTGACGTGCAGATCCCTGAGACTGGCGACGGTGGCACAAGACAGGTGGCCGGCGGCGACGAGCGCCCAAAGACTCTCGTATTTTTTAGATTCGTGTTGTGGGACAGCACGTAGGCATGCAGCCTATCAGGACATAGATCTCGTCGATGCGACCGTTCTGGTTCAAACGCCTCGTCGTTCTGCCAAAGCTATGTTTTTGCCACTCTCTTGTCTTGCTAGATAATAGCGCCCTTGTGCGCCGCGTGTGTGCGCATCCACTAGGGCTGTGACACTATTTAGGTTATTCAGGTCTCGGTTGTCATTCATCTATACAATTCAGTAATTGCAGCTTCCGACACTTGTGCTTATGCCCCTAGCCAACCCCTTGCTGTTCTCATCTCCACCTGTGTGTGATAGTGAGTTAGCTGGTCGACTTGTATTGTCTCGCCAACGACAGCAGTGCTAGAAAGTTGTCCTTCACACTCCTAACCAGGTACTTCGAGCTTTTAACAACTTTCTGGTGCTAACTGTTGTGGTGTGAGTTGTTTCTGTCCATTTGTACAGCTTACTGTGACCACTCGGCCGTGTCCATGCTCGTGCAGATCCCTGATGCGGGCCCAGCTGGCGCCGGAGCACTGACGGTTGGTGGATCCAGCCACCAGCAGCTGCCAGACGATTGCCACGACGTTTTGGGTGCTTGCTGGGGTGCTCNAAAGTTGTCCTTCACACTCCTAACCAGGTACTTCGAGCTTTTAACAACTTTCTGGTGCTAACTGTTGTGGTGTGAGTTGTTTCTGTCCATTTGTACAGCTTACTGTGACCACTCGGCCGTGTCCATGCTCGTGCAGATCCCTGATGCGGGCCCAGCTGGCGCCGGAGCACTGACGGTTGGTGGATCCAGCCACCAGCAGCTGCCAGACGATTGCCACGACGTTTTGGGTGCTTGCTGGGGTGCTCTGAAGTTTTTCTGCAGGTGCTAGAGTTTTCTCGGTGGACTGGCTCTCGAGCCCGATTTGCATGTTTTGTATTGTCCGTCCACCGATTGATGCCGGACTTGTGCGTGTGACCAGTCGTAGCGTCCGGCTCAAGATTTTGCATCTCTAGGTTCAGACGGTGTTGCGTTTGGATGCCTGTGCGCAGGCATCCAAGAGTTACGGCCAAAACAGTGGTTTTTGAGCCGGTTTTAGGACAAACTGACACTGCCGCGTGCGTCACCCGCCGTGTGCCGCGGCAGGTATTTATGCTGTGTGCTTGTCAGTTGTCATTTCTCTCCGCATTTACTAAGCTATTGGAGCTAATGAGACTTTGCGCGTCTCCCTAGCCTGATCCTTGCTGTTTCTTGCACCTGCTTGCTTGCTACTGCGTCAGCTGACTGGACAGTGTCGCCACATCAGCAGCAGCAAGGTTAGGAAGCTTCCTAGCAATTTCTCATGATATCAGAGCAGCGAGACCCCTCTCGCTGAGCTACGCCGCAGAGACGCAACACAGGCAGCAGCAGTGAGAGTCACCGCCACCGCCACATCCTGGGACCCGTCGCAGCTGACGTTGGCAGCAGCGACGTCACCACGCAATCGCCACCACCGTAGCAAGTGGAGCTGCGGCAGTGACAAGATCCAGCAGCCACGCCGGCCAGCAGCAGCAGCAGCGGGTGGCAGCAGCAGCGCCGGGTGGCAGCAGCAGCCGTGTCTGGCTGCCAGCCTGTACACAAGAAAAAAAACAGGGAGTTGCAGCTCGCAGCAGCAGCTTGCGGCCGCGGCTGCGAGCAATGGCAGCGCAAAAAAACAAAAAGAGAGGAGTAGCAGCGGCACCAGCTTGCAGCTGCGCCGGCACCAGCAGCCGCGAGCAGCACCAGCAGTGCAGCAGCAGCAGCAAAGCAGCAACAGCAACAGTAGCAGCATTGCAGCAGCGGCAGCGGCTACACCAGCGCAGTAGCAGCAGATCCGCGCAGCGAGCTTGCGCAGCACTGCTGCTGCACAACAGTGCTGCGCAGCTGCGCAAAAACTGCGCAACACTGCGCAGGCCTGCGTGGCACTGTGCAGGCCTGCGCAGCCCCTGCGCAGCCGCGAGCAGGGGGTGACGAGGTCACCCCCACCGGTCACGCGGGGTTCGCGTGACCGCCCAAAAAAAAACAAAAAAAACGCTGGCGTAGAAAATGCTAGCGAAAAAAACGCTAGCTTTTTTCGCTAGCGGAAAAAACGCTGACGTCATCACCAGCTCTGCTGACGTCAGCAGTTTTGGGGTCAAAACGTCAATTTTTTCAGACGTTTCAACTCCTCGAGAAACACTGTCAGTTTCTTGTTTGGAGTATTTTTTACGTTCGGCCCCATACTGAGCGTTGCGATGGCGCCGGTCCGTGACAAGGACAAAGGACTCGTTGACCCCTCTTCCTCCTCTTCGGGCGTTATGAGTCCGCGATCGCAGTCATGCATGATCAACGAGCTTCGTCGGTCACAGGACGAGGTGCGCCGGCAGCAGCCGGGGCAATCCAACGCATTGGAGGAGATCACAGAGTTACTGCGGGGTCGTTCGATGGCTTCACAGCAGCCAGCTGGAGGATCTACTGGAGCTGCACCATCTGCTCAGCATTCTACGCCCTACACAGCACCGCGGCCTCAGCATCACTCATCACAGGTGGACCCCTGGGATGAGGAGGAGATTGAGGATGACTCACGCGAGCACGAGATTCGTGTGCTTGAGGAGCGCATCCGTGAGTTACGTTTGGGATCACAGCCTCCCACTCCGCCACCTTCTCGCCGTCAGGATCAGCCGCGTCGTTCAGCAGCGTTCACCTTTGGTGGTGTTTCTCTCACTGGTGGGCTCCCCATACCTCGTCCACCGTCTCTCGAGCCTGAGATCGCCCTCCCCACGGAGCGGCGACTGAAGGACTTTGAGACACCTCCACCCCGTTACGACAGTGAGGAGGGCTTTGATTGCTGGGAGACCTTGTTTCAGGTGTGGGCCGATTCCGAGGGTGTCTGGCCCTACTACCACAGCCAGTACCAGACCTGCGACGCTCACCAGGTCCAGACAGCAGCGAGAGCGATACGGGGTCTACTCTACGCTATTCCGCGGGAGACTGTGGTCGACTTCCGACCCTTTCTTGGTGAGGCCGGGACTGGGACTAGAGCAGATCCACGTCAGGGGTGGGAGCTGGCCCTGACACTTCTCGCTGCGGAGACCCATGCCACGAGGGCGGCCCGACTACGTGAGTTTCACTCCCTCCGTCAGGGTCCCACGGAGCTTGCAACTGACTACTGGAGGCGCGCGATGCGCCTTTACACGCGCCTTGGGACCGGTGGCGGGACGCAGCTGTGGGCACTCGACACCATCATGATGGGGGCGCATTTGGACCACGTGAAGCTCTTTACGGGCTTCGATCGTGTGGCTCTCTCTGAGTTGTCAAAGTCACTACAGCTCCTTCCTTGGGCCCATCGCTACTTCATCCAGGCCACATCGGCTCATGAGGCTGCCATCGCCCATCAGCAGAGTCCACTTGTTGCAGCAGTGACTGCGACGCCTCCTGCGCCTTTGTCCCTGCTCACCAGTCCCACCTCCACCGCTTCCTCCTCCTCCTCCTCTACACCGAGCGACCACACTGAGGGCGTTGCAGCGGCCGCACAGGGGAAGAAGGGGAAGAAGCGACATGGGAAGGGACATCAGCAGCAGCAGCAGCAGCCGGCGAGTAGTGGCAGTGGACGTTCTGTCCACTGCTACAACTGTGGAGGCGCTCACCGCTACACGGAGTGTGAGCAGCCCCTTGACTGGACTCGGATCATGCGCGGCCTTCAGGCGGCGCACACGCAGCAGATTTCCTGGCGTGACACACAGACTGGGCGCGCCGTGACCACGAGTGCAGCAGACGCATCCGTTTCATCAGGCGGCAGCGGTGATGTGGACCCTCGGGATCGCACGATCGCGGAGCTTCGTCAGCTGCTGGCGCTTCGTACTCAGGGAGGTGCGAGTATGTTATCACAGCCGAGTGGTCCCGATACAGCTTGTCTTACTGCGTCTGTTGCTCGTGATGATGCTTGTGGTGGAGCTCTGATGGCTTGCGATGAGGATGGACCTGACAGTACCGACTGGCTTGACGAGTCACATATCCGTGTTGTTCGTCGTTGTCCCGAGTCCTCTGCTGAGCGTCCAGCAGAGGCAGAGTGTTCTGTGGCCCGTTGCTCAGTGTCGACGACTGGTCGTGAGCCGGGTGGCACCTGGATTATTGACTCAGGGGCCACCCATCACATGACCTGTCGTCGTAGTGACTTTGTTGTGCTCGGTCCCGTTGCGTCCGTTCGGTCTGTTCGCACAGGGTCTGGTCAGTCGTTGCCTGTGCAGGGAGTTGGAGTTGTGCGGTTTGATGGTCCGTCTGGCCCCTTGTACATTTCTGACGTGCTCTTTGTCCCTGCTCTAGAGCTCAGCCTGCTCTCTGTTCGTGCATGCACCAGGATGGGTCTCACTGTTGAGCACTCTGCTGACTCTGCCACAGTGACTGCTCTTGACACACGCGCCATCGTGCTTCGTGCCTCTGTCGTTGATGACCTGTATCGTGTGTCTCGTTGCACTCCCTCTGTCTCTGCTCCACCTCTCTCCTCTGCGCGAGTGTTTGTCACTGGTGTTCTCTCCCCTGAGCACCAGCGTTTGTTACATCGTCGCCTCTCCCATGTGAGCTTGGACACTGTGTCCAAGCTTATTCGCACTCAGCCAGCCCTCGGTCTTGACGCAGCTTCCTTTGGGAAGCCGTCCAAGACCGACTGTCTTTTTTGCGCCCAGGGTAAGATGCATCGCTGCTCTTACCCTGACTCCTCCTCCCGGGCACTGCGTCCACTAGAGTTGGTCCACTCGGACCTTCTCGGTCCTCTTCCAGTCGAGTCCCTCTCTGATCGGGGTCGATATGTTCTCACCCTGACTGATGACTTCACCCGGATGCGGTGGGTCTACAGCCTCCGCCACAAGAGCGATGCCGCATTGGCGGTCCGCCTGTGGCTTGTGATGGCTGAGCGTCAGTCTCGTCACACCCTGCACACATTCCGCTCAGATCGTGGTGGCGAGTTCTTGGGCGAGATGGATGCCTACTTTGCCGAGCACGGTATCTTTCACCAGCTTTCCGCCCCTGCTACACCACAGCAGAACGGTGTATCTCAGCGTTGGAACCGCACCATGGAGGATGCGGTTCGCGCTATGCGGTCTGAGTGCGGTCTACCGGAGTCCTTTGCCTTTGAGGGCTTCTCCTACATGACGTGGGTCTGGAACCGCTTGCGGCATGGTCCACTCCCAGACCATGTCACACCGTACAAGTTGTGGTTCGGCCATCGTGCTGATCTCCGTCTTGCTCGCGTTTGGGGGTCCCTCGCCTGTGTCTGGTACACCGAGGATCAGCAGGGGTCTAAGGTCTCACCTCGGGGACGCATGTGTACCTTCCTCGGCATCTCCCCGTGGTCGAAGGCCTGGCGTTTTTGGGACCCTGCTCGCCATCGCATTGTCGAGCCTCGAGAT
Organism: Penium margaritaceum; assembly: GCA_023375785.1. NCBI lineage: Eukaryota > Viridiplantae > Streptophyta > Zygnematophyceae > Desmidiales > Peniaceae > Penium > Penium margaritaceum. Next base: position 23,320 of record SZWC01014447.1, read on the forward strand.
GCTCTCTTCTTTGAGGCTCTCACCTATCGCGACTTGTCCAGCATTCTGTCGCTGGCCGCCGACCACGTTCCCACTTGTGTGGCCTCCCGGCGGATGAAGGAGTCTAGTCCTGCGGACGGATCCGGCCGGGCCTCCTCACCTGTGGTCCGGTCTCCGGCTGCTGACGATCCGCCCATCGTGGCTGTGGGTCCAGTCGCCTCATCAGTACCCTCTGGCACACCTGATCCCGTGCCGGTGTCAGAACCCTCTGGTGCATCCGATCTCGCGCCTGTGCCGGTCCCATGTGCCACACCTGATCCCGTACGAGCGTCAGTCCCCTCTGGCACACCTGATCCCGTGCCGGTGTCAGACCCCTCTGGCACACCTGATCTCGTACCAGTGTCGGTCCCCTCTGGCACACCTGATCCCGTGCCGGTGTCAGACCCCTCTGGCACACCTGATCTCGTACCAGTGTCGGTCCCATCTGGCACACCCGATCTCGTACCAGTGTCGGTCCCCTCTGGCACACCTGATCTCTTACCAGTGTCAGTCCCCTCCGTCACACCCACTCCCGTGCATGCACCCATATCCCCTACGGCTCTGGCTCAGCAGCCTTCCCCACAGCCTGAGGTGAGCGCTGCATCGGGCTACTCCCGCGAGCCCGGCAGTCGCCTTCGACCATTGGCCTCTAGGACTTAGCGGACTGCTAACTCTACGCCCAGACGCCCGACTCGTAGTGTTCAGAGTGGCGAGCCTGGCACGAAGGCCCTTGGCCTGAGTGTCCAGGCAGACTACACTGAGGTGCACCCAGCTTGTCCTGTCCGCCACGAGTTGGTCTCTCGAGAGTTCTTGGTCGCTTGCGATGCCGCAGCCGACCTTGTCGTGGTCAGACCGAGTCCGGAGGCGTGTGTCTTAGCCACCCGGAGCACTCCCTCGACGATGCCTGATCCAGGCACGTTGAAGGAGGCACTCTCAGCTCACGATGCAGACCTGTGGCGTGCTGCTTGTGAGGATGAGCTGAGAGCTATCCGTGAGCATGGTGTCTATGAGCTTGTCGACCTCCCGCCTGGGCGGAAGGCTGTACAGGCCAAGTGGGTCTTTTGCAAGAAGGTGAAGCCTGATGGCACACTGGATTGATACAAGGCTCGCTTGACGGCCAAGGGGTTCTCGCAGGTTGATGGAGTAGATTTCATTGACACCTTTGCACCCGTTGGCCGCATGACCACCGCTCGCGCTCTGTTCGGGGTTGTTGCTCACCACGACTGGGAGCTGCACCAGATGGATGTGAACAACGCGTTCCTCCATGGCACCTTAGAGGAGGAGATCTACATGGTCCAGCCACCTGGATTCGAGGTCGGTGACAAGGTCTGGCGCTTGCGCAAGGCCTTGTACGGCCTGAAACNCACCTTTGCACCCGTTGGCCGCATGACCACCGCTCGCGCTCTGTTCGGGGTTGTTGCTCACCACGACTGGGAGCTGCACCAGATGGACGTGAACAACGCGTTCCTCCATGGCACCTTAGAGGAGGAGATCTACATGGTCCAGCCACCTGGATTCGAGGTCGGTGACAAGGTCTGGCGCTTGCGCAAGGCCTTGTACGGCCTGAAACAGTCACCGAGGTGCTGGAACTTGGAGATCACTGGTACACTGACACGTGCCGGTTACGTACAGAGTGACGCTGACCCGTCCCTCTTTCTCAGACGGACAGCTGAGAGTTTCACCGCCATCCTGGTCTACGTGGACGACCTCCTGATTGCGTCTCCTTCTATGGAGGCCGTGAAGGAGGCCAAGGCAGTTCTCCAAGCTGCCTACAGGATGAAGGACCTTGGTCCTGCAGCTGTGTTTCTCGGGATGGAGATCGTGCGTGATCGTCAGCGATGGACACTCTTGTTGCATCAGGCACGTTACGCCCACGTTGTGGGGGAGCGGTTTGCTGACCTCCTGGGTGCAGTTCCTACAGCCTCCACCCCCATCACACCTGACGGGCAGGATGCTCTGAAGGTTAATGACCCCGTAGACCTGGGGGAGACAGTGGACGTGACCCTGTACTTGCGCCTGATTGGCTCCTTGATGTACTTGGCCACTACCACACGACCCGACATTGCCTTTGCCGTCAACCTCCTTGCACAGTTCTCACAGTGTCCTCGGGCGAGAGCCCTTCATACGGCTGTGCGAGTGGTGCGGTACGTGGTGTCCACACCGTACCTCGGACTCTGCTTTCGACGGCAGTGTTCGGTGGTAGTCGACGGCTACACAGACAGTGATTGGGCGTGGAGTCCTGATGGGCGCAGTCGGACAGGCTACGTGTTCCTGCTTGGTGGCACCGCTGTGTCGTGGCGTAGTGGCAAGCAGGGTTGTATCGCACGTAGCTCATCAGAGGCTGAGTATGTTGCTCTAGGGGCTGGGGCTGCAGAGGCGGTGTGGCTGCAGCGTCTATTTCGTGAGTTACGTCAGTCTGTGCCTTGCATCGTTCTGCGCTATGACAACCAGAGAGCTCTTGCCATTGCAGAGAACTCTGGTGTGTTTCATGCACGCACGAAGCACATTGCTGTTGAGCATCACTTCGTGCGTGATCTTGTGGAGCGACAGGTGATCTCCATCATCTCGGTCAGCACGGACATGCAGCGGGCTGACTTCTTGACCAAGGCACTTGCGCGTGGAAAGTTCATGGTGGCCATTCGTTCTGTCGGGCTACTTCCCTTGCCTGAGAGTGGCTGAGAGTGGGGTGTGTGAGCATGGACTGTTGAGCATCTTGTTGTGCACCTGTGTCAGTTATGCACGTGTATGGACATGCGTACCATTGGGTCATGGGGGAGTGTTGTGGTGTGAGTTGTTTCTGTCCATTTGTACAGCTTACTGTGACCACTCGGTCGTGTCCATGCTCGTGCAGATCCCTGATGCGGGCCCAGCTGGCGCCGGAGCACTGACGGTTGGTGGATCCAGCCACAAGCAACTGCAAGACGATTGCCACGACGTTCCGGGTGCTTGCTGGGGTGCTCTGCAGTTTTTCTGCAGGTGCTAGAGTTTTCTCGGTGGACTGGCTCTCGAGCCCGATTTGCATATTTTGTATTGTACGTCCACCGATCGATGCCGGACTTGTGCGTGTGACCAGTCGTAGCGTCCGGCTCGAGAATTTGCATCTCTAGGTTCAGACGGTGTTGCGTTTGGATGCCTGTGCGCAGAGTTACGGCCAAAATAGTGGTTTTTGAGCCGGTTTTAGGACAAACTGACACTGCTACGTGCGTCACCCGCTGTGTGCCGCGGCAGGTATTTATGCTGTGTGCTTGTCAGTTGTCATTTCTCTTCGCATTTACTAAGCTATTGGAGCTTATGAGACTTTGCACGTCTCCCTAGCCTGATCCTTGCTGTTTCTTGCACCTGCTTGCTTGCTACTGCGTCAGCTGACTGGTCAGTGTCGCCACATCAGCAGCAGCAAGGTTAGGAAGCTTCCTAGCAATTTCTCACTAACACTGGCGCGCACTTATAGACTACACAAACCCGGAGCATACAGACTTATCCTCTAGGGCAACGGACTAAGAGGGCAGCAGACTAAGCAATGAGCATGGATGCCACCATGTTGCATCAACAATGCTGCTGCCCCAACCTGCTGCTTAGCATTTCCAGCTCATCATACCATCATCATCAATAATGTGGGCAATGGGCAAGGCACTAGAGAATGCAGCAGACAGGTTGTCCGCCATTGGATGAAATCGGCGCAATGGCTTCCAACCGGAACCAGAATGTGCTTCGCTGCAACACCTCCAAGCAGGCCCGCAAGTGCCTGCCAAACATGATTGCTACATTTCGCACATGTCTATACACAGCAGTGCTTACTTCTAGTAGCTTGCAACAACTTCCGGGTTGCACCAGCTGCAAGGCACATTGCCTTTGCACTGCTCGCATCAACCTCGAGCGTCACATGTCTTCGGCTGGCAAAGCAGCCTCAGCCAAAGAAGCTGCACAGATTTGATCTTAGGACTCTGCCTGTGACGGAGGCTGCTGCGGCGCACAAGAGCCAGCGCTAACAGTTGTTGAGGGAAGAGTAGCAGCCTG
>SZWC01014447.1:31376-46654 GCA_023375785.1 Penium margaritaceum
GGGGGGATTGCTTACTTGGCCCATGAGGTGGGGTCACAGAACTCCTGGCAGGCTGCAGGATGACTGGCCCCTGTGGCGAATGCGACGGCATGGCAATCAGGTATGTCGGCTGCGCAGGCGACATCCCTCCCCCGCCCGCCACCGCCTGCTGGTACATGTGGGGCCCACTTGGGGAGCCAGCAGCCACTATGGCATAGCTCTGGGGTTGCTGGCCTACTGCGCCGGGCTGCTGCATCACCATCTGCACCATTTGCACCTGGCCAGGAATCTGCTGCTGCACTGGCTGCTGTTGTTGTTGAAGCAACTGCGGGTGTTGATTAGGTGTGAACTGCTGCAACTGAAATGGCTGCTGCGGCTGCTGCACGGTGAAGTACTGTTGCTGCTGTGGTTGCTGTAGGGTTTGTTGCTGCTGTGGCACAACCTGGTACACCTGCTGCTGCTGCTGCAGCTGCTGCTGTGGTAGCAGGGGTTGGTGCTGCAGTTGGTACACTGGTTGCTGCAAATGGTGCTGCTGCTGCTGCTGCTGCTGTTGCAGTTGTTGATGTTGCAGCTGCTGCTGTTGCAGTTGTTGATGTTGCAGCTGCTGCTGTTGCAGTTGTTGATGTTGCAGCTGCTGCTGTTGCAGTTGTTGATGTTGCAGGTCCTGCTGTTGCGGTTGCTGCTGTAGGTGTTGCTGCTGCTGCAGTAGTTGCAGTTGTTGCTGCCCATCCTGCTTTTCCTGCTGCTGCTGCTGCTCCTGTTGGTGCTGCCACTGCTGTTGATGCTGCTGCTGTTGCTGCTGATCCTGTGGCTGCTGGTCGTGTTGCTGCTGCTGCTGTTGGGATTGAGACAGAAGCAGCATCTGCTGCTGCGGCTGAAATTGTTGCCCAGGACCAGGGGCGAAGCCAGCAGGAGATGGTTGATAACCAGCACCGGATGCAGGCGCTGCTGCAGGCACTGATGCAAGCCCTGCTGGGGCTGTCGCGTAGTGATGGGGCTGCTGCATTCGGGGATGTTGTTGTTGCATACCGTCTGCTTGGAGCTGCTGCTGCGGTTGTTGCCAGATCGGATAAGGCTGGTTCTGTTGCTGCTGCTGCTGGTGCATCAGTTGCGATATCTGCCCTTGCTGCTGCTGCTGCTGGTGCGGCGGCTGCAGGTGCGGCTGCGGTTGTTGCAGCTGCAAACTTTGCTGCACCATTTGTGGCTGCTGCTGCTGCTGCTGCTGTGGGGGGAAAGCAGCAAAGGGCTGCTTTCCCTGAGCAGGTTGCATCACGTTCTGCTGCAACGGGTAGTTCTGCTCCACTGCGTTGGCAAACTGAGGGAGCGGCAGTTGGCTTGGCTGCTGCTGCACCACTGGCTGCTGAAACTGGCTTGCCGCTTGATACTGGTACTGTTGCGGATGTTGCAGCTGCTCGTACTGCTGCTGCTGTAGGTGCTGCTGGAATTGCTGGCCTCCTCCATACTGCTGGTACTGCTGGTGCGGCTGCTGCAGCTGCTGCTGCTGCTGGAGCACGATGCTGTGCTGTGACATGTCAGGCTGCTGCGCTGGCCCAGTCTGCATGACTTTCATCTGCTTCTGCTCCGCTGGTTCGTGCTGCTTGTTCTCAGTGAGCAGTCCTCCTCCTGCTGCTGCTGTTGTAGTCGCAGGCTCGACAGCATCCACCATCAATGACAGTGTTGGCCACTGAAAGAAATGGCAGACAACAGCGAACAACAGAACAAGGTTCAGACCGGCTTGTGGGGAGGGGGGTAGGGATGAAGGCCGCAACCTGGAGTGTTGGACAGCCTCAGACATCACTTCATTTGCGGCTGGCGGAAGTTGACCATGAAGAAGTGCCCGTGAGCACTTCCGGTCTCATCCCTCCGCATTTGCCAACCCGCATTCCTCACACGTCCCCTCGCTCACTCCTCTCAATCCCTGTGTCCATCCCTCTCTTGTTCCCCATGCCATCAAAAAAGGGCAGGCCCACATTCATGGACACCTCGCAACTGTTTGCAATGCTTCAAAGGTGTGGATGGCTCCCCACTACAGCCACAGCAGCAAGCCCCGCGAGCACATCTAAGGAAAACAGGGAGCGGACTCATCACGTCAGTCGTCATGGATGCCCTCACGCTACTTCCTGACGGCAGCCATCACTCATCCGACTTCCCATGATTCGGTTGCTCACGAAGCTTGTCACGCAACAGGAAAGAAAAGGGACTGAGCAGTCTGCCGAAAAGGAACCTCTCAGCAAATCTCTCAGCAACGGCGGGCGTCGCCCAGGCGGGAGCGGCCCCCTTTGCCGTGGAATGAAAAAGCAAAACGCAACGGCGTAGACTCTACAGCCAACGATTGCACACCTCGCAAAGATACTATTTTCTTGGACGAAAACGAGGCTGCCCAACAGTGCGCATGGGGCGTACCATTGCAACCGTGCACCACTGCTCGGGGAATCTCCAAAGGCGCGATAACGTGCTGAGTGAGGTCTCCCATGGCCATACGTGCGCTCTTAAAGCCCCGCTCGAGCGGTAACCTAAAGCCCAGAATCCTACCGCAACGAGAATCCACCACAACGAGAATCCACCGCAACGAGAATCCACCACAACGAGAATCCACTCAACTGCCCTTCCCGCTCATCCTTGCCGCCTCAACTATTTTCATATGGCCATACGCGCTGAGGAACGCCTCTCTCCCTCTCGAGCTGGTTTGTCACCTGGGCCCGCCGCTCACCTTCTCCGTCTCTAACTCCAACTTGGGCTCGAGGCCGTGGCCATAGCCACGGCGGTGGCCTTCGTCGAGCCCCGCCGGACTTCGCCACAGCGCCACAGCCATCGGGGGCCCCTGGGTGGCACTAGCGGCCGTTCAAACTAGCTCTTCTGCGTCCTCGCATCCGCCGAGCTCAAGGGCTGTGAGACGCAACCGGGGCGTCGAGGGTCATCAAGAGTTCACACGCCTTTGAGTGGCAACTGAGGCGTCAGCTGCGCTACCACTCACCGCAGGGCAACACAACGCGGTGCATCTGAGTGCAACTCAGAGCTCAGCTCGGTGCAACTGCAATCGGCGCAGACGGACCGACTAGCTGCTGCTGACCTCGTTCCTCGTTGACCTCCCACCCACGACACCCCTCCAAAGACCCACGCAGGAATGCCTCGAGCATGACCTGCCTCCTAGGTGGCCAGAGCATAGGACAACTGTGGGCAGTTCGACTGGTGAATAGGTTCCCGCGTTTGAATGGCCGAAGCTGCTGACAACGTCTGACCTTGCGTCTGGCAACCGCTGCTTTCGGCTGTTGCCAACGCTGCTGCCGTCTCTAACCGGCGCTGTGGCCGCTGCTCCTGCCGCTGCCAGCGTTGCCGCCTCGAGCGGAGCGAGACGGACAGCAGGCGCTGGGGGTGCCAGAAATGGAATCGAGTCTTTCTTCTCTTTTCTGTGTTGATTTTTTTCTGTTTTATGTTTTGAAAGTTTTCTCTTTTCATCTTCATGCGGCAAAGACATTTGCCTTTGAGGCCGTCGAACGAGCTGGCAACGTCCTGCCGTAGCTCGAGTCACAACCGCCTCCACATTGAAAACAAATCACATCCGCAGTTCCAACAAGTAGAAGGAAAAAACCCTGGACAGAGAAAGATCGGCCGCCGATGCGGATTCATCGACGGCAAGAGATGCTCCAGTGGCGGTTCTCGTGGCTTCCACCACAGCCGCATGGACCTCGGGACCCCTGGCAGGGCCCTGGCCCACTCTGCCAGATGCGACTCTTCATTCGCTGACGCGTCTGCCACCTCTGAGTCAGCCTGCCTCGACAGTGCCGCCTGCCAATCGGAGGGACCACAGAGCCTCTTACCCTTGAGCTTCGGGTGAAGCCGCAATGGAGACCAAGAGAAGGTGACCAGCGGCGCTATAATGAGGCTGGGGAGCAAGCTCTATACCGAGGAAGGCCTCGGTGTCAAACCCGGCCGATAAGTGCGGGTACGGTGAGAGATGCACACGTGTGGGGAAAATTAGGAATCCCAATTTCCTCGTGTGAATTGGCCTGAAAATAATTGAATCATGTTTCAACCATATATACCTTAATTTCAAAGGACATGCACGAGCGTGATAAAATGAATATGTTGTATTCATGGATAAAAGAGGTTGGTTCTTCCCATCTCTCTTAAAAAATCTGATACAACAGGGTGGGCCAATGCATTATTGGGGAAAAAACCTCTCTTTCAGCTACATTTTCAACCCCATCAGCTGCCACGTCTGTGAAGGCAAATAAATCCAAGCTTCTTTTGAGGGCCATCCTCCTCAGCACATCATCAATCAAATTGAGCTAACCATATGTACCTTTGCCACATTTCAACATGCTCAATCTCCGGCAAACACTACTTCTTGGCTCTAAGAGATGATAAAACTCACAGCGGGTGGGTCCATTTTTTGCGCAATAAGTCAGAAGCAGCAGACACCATCGTTGCATAGACAAGGATGATTGAGAATGATACGGGTCACCATCAAAAGGTTCAGATCCAACAATGGCACAGAGCTTTTCAACAGTACTCTGAGCATTTTCTTGAAGTCTAAGGGTATTACGCCAGAGAATATGGTGTCCCTCACGCCGCAGCAAAATGGTCGAGCGAAAAGAGATCAAATTGTACCCTCCTGGACAAAGCCAAGGCTATTCATGAGGCTCTTCAGCCACACCTTCTAGACGGAGGCGATTTACATTGCTGCGCACATCCATAACCTCATCCCTTGAAGACAGCTTGCAAAATCCACGCCACCTCTTCAAGTATGGACGAGATATCGGCCTGATGTCAGCTACATCCGTGTGTTTCATTGCACCAACTGTGCTTGGTTGCATCAATCCCGATGAGAGAAGCTGGATCTATGAAGGAATTCTTCTTGGCTATGAAGCTTCTGGCCAAGCTTATCGGCTCTATGACCCCTTGATCAAGACCATGTTCCATTATAGCAGTGCTAAGTTTGATGAGAAATCTAGCTTGCATCTTTGAGTAGTTCTGTCATCCAGTGTAGCTTCTCCAAAGTACACATTATCCCTCTTGATGACAATGCGTCGCCAGAAGAGTTGTAAAAGGTCGATCTAAAAAGTTCTAAAAGGTTGACCTTGAACATGACAAAAATGTTGGTGTAATCCCACCAGTTGTGCTGCATTTCCCTGCAGCACATCATGCTCCAGTGCAACGCCTCAATCTGAACTACCCTTGCGACCGACAACATGGACAACCACCGCGGCCCTCTGCTCACCTTGCTCGCCTTGCCGGCTCTGCTCAACTCCTCTCCACTATTGAAGTTTTTTCAAACAAGTCAGAGGTCGCCCTCGTCACTCAAATTTTTGACCTTGTCAGCTACAAGGACACCCTCTCTCATCCTGAGGTAGCATAATGACATGCTACTGCTGTTGAGAAACACGATCAATTTCTCAAGCAACATACATGGGATCCTGTGCGCCCTCCACCTGGAGCACCCCTTAGAATCTCCATATGAGTGTTCAAGGCATAATTGGATGCCACAGGGGAGCGCTGCCGTTACAAGGCTCGTTTAGTCGCCTGGGACTACAGTCAGATCCAAGGCGTGAATTTCAGTAATACTCTTGCGCTGTTGCGCAATATTTTTCCGTCCGGGTGATCATGGCGCTCTCCGCCAACCAAGGCTAGCACCTGCTAGCCTGTTCAATCTGCATTTATGAACAACAATTTGGAGGAGCTATACATGCCACAAGCTGAGAGATTTACACAACCAGGGAAGAAAATTTTAGCTTGCATGTTGCGCAAAGCCCTTTACGACCTCAAGTAGGCGGCGCGCCAGTGGAACAAAAAGACCCACGAGCTCTTTGCGACCGGGAGTTGATTTGCAACGGGTTGTTCATTGCGTCGGGAAGTTGAATTCCAACCGGGAGTTGATTTGGGATGGGGACTTCGTTCGCAACCAGGGGTTTATGTTGGACGGGGAGATACATTGTGATGGGGAGTTTTTTGCGACAGGGAATTGATTTGCGACAGTGAGTTGATTCACAATGCGGTGTTGATTTGTGACTGGGAGTTGATTTGTGACGGAGAGTTTAATTGCACCGGGGAGTTGATTTGTGAAGATGTTGAATTGCAACAGGGAGTTGATTTGGGATAGAGAGTTGATTTGCGACGGGATTTGATTGGTGCCGAGGAGTTGATTTGCGACGAAAAGTTGATTTGCAACCAGGAGTGGATTTTCAATGGGAGTTAATTGGCGACAAGGAGTTCATTTGCAATAGAGAGTTGATTGGCAAGAGAGAGTTGATTTGCAACCAGCAGTTCATTTGCGACCGTGAGCAATTTTGCGATGGGTAGTTGATTCGTAACGGGGCCTTGATTTGCGATGGGGAGTTGATTTGTGATCAGGAGCTGATTTGCGACTGGGAGTTAATTTGCAACTGGGAGTTGATTTGCCAAGTAGAGTTAGTTTGTGACGGAGAGTTGATTTGCGGCCAGGATTTAATGTGCAACGTGCGGCTGATTTGTGACTGAGAATTGATTTGCAACGGGGAGTTGATTTGCGACGGGAGTTGATTTGCGACAGGTTGTTGATTTGCGACAAGGAGTTGATCTGTGATGTGGAGTTTGTTTGCGACCCGGGTACAATATTGGACGGGGATTTCATTTGCAACAGGGACTCGGCTTGTGACGGAAAGTTTTTTGCAACGGGGAGTTGATTTGCCACAGGGAACTGATTTGTTATGGGGATTTGATTTGCAACCGGGAGTTCATTTGCAAAGGAAATTTCATTTGCGACTAGGAGTTGACTTGCACCCAGGAGTTTATTTGCAACGGGGAGTTCGTTTGGGATGGGGAGATTATTTGGGACGGGAGTTTATTTGCGACAGAGGATTGATTTGCGACGGAGAGTTGATTTACAAACAAGAGTTCATTTGTGACTAAAGTGTATTTGGGATGAGGAGTCTATTTGCAAGGAGAGTTCATTTGTAACGGTGTCTTGATTTGCAACGGAGAGTTGATTTGCGACCGGGAGTTGATTTACAACGTGGAGTTGGTTTGCGACGGGGAGTTGATTTGCGACCGGGAGTTGATTTGCAACAAGGGGTGGATTTGCGACCGGGAGTTGATTTGCAACGGGAGCTAATTCTCAACCAGGATTTAATGTGCGATCAGAGTGGATTTGCAACATAGTTAATTTGCGACCAGAAGTTGATTTGCAACAGGAGTTGATTTTACAACGGGGAGTGAATTTACGACGGAGAGTTGATTTGCGACAGGGAGTTGATCTGCGACAGATATTTGAATTGCGACCAGGAGTTGCTTTGCGATGAGGAGTTCTTCTGCCACGGAGGGTTGATTTATGTCCACGAGTTGATTTACTCCAGGAGTGTATTTGGGACCGGGAGCTGATTTGCAATGGGGAGTTTATTTGCAACGCGCTGTTGATTTGCGACAGAGAGTTGATTTGCGAGGGGAGTTGACTTGCAACAACGAGTTGATTTGTGATGGAGAGTTGATTTGAGACCCGGTGTTGATTTGCAAGTGGGTGTTTTTTTGCAACACACAGTTGATTTGCAACCAGGGATTCATTTGCGAAGGAGAGTTGAGTTGTGACCGGGGTTGATTTGCGACGTGGAGTTGATTTTTTTACAGAGAGCTGATTTGCGACAGGGAGTTGATCTTTTACGGGGAGTTTATTTGTGACCAGGAGTTGATTTGTGAAGAGTTGAGATACACCAGGGGGTTGATTTGCGACAGGGAATTCATTTGCAACAGGGGGTTCATTTGCGATGGGAGTTCATTGCGATGGGAAAGTTGATTTGCAACGGGGACTTGATATGCAACAGAGAGTTGATTTGCGATGGATAGTTGATGTGTGACCAGGAATTTACTCACAATGGGGATTTGATTTGCAACATAGAATTGACTTGTGACGGGGAGTTTATTTGGGACGGAGAGTTGATTTGTGATGGGGAGTTGATCTGTGAGGGGGAGCTGATTTGCGACCGGGAGTTGATTTGTGATGAAGATTTCATTCGCAACGGAGAGTTGTGACTTGGAGATGATTTGTGTCGGGAGTTGATTTACGATGGGAGTTGATGTTCAACATGGAGTTGATTCACAACCAGGAGTTCATTTACGACGAGGAGTAGATGTGCGACAGGGAGTTGGTTTCTGGCCAAAAGATTATTTGCAACAGGGATTTTACTTGCAACGGGGTTGATTTGGGAGGGGGAGTTGATTTGCAAAGGGGAGTTCATCTGCAACAGGGTGTTAATTTGTGAGGGGGAGCTGATTTGCGATGGGGAGTTCATCTACGACGGAGAGTCGATTTGTGACCGGGAGTTCATTTGCGACTGGGAGTTGATTTGTGACCGCGAGTTGATTTGCGACGGGGAGTTGATTTGGGATGGAGAGTTGATTTGCGACCTGGAGTTGATTTACGACCGGGTGTTAATCTGGGATGGAGAGTCTATTTGCAACAGGGAGTTCATTTGCGTCAGGGAGCTGATTTGCGAAAGACAGTTCATTTGCAACCGGGCGTTTATATGCGACGGGGAGTTGGTTTACAACAGGGAGTTGATATGAAACCAGGAGCTGATTTGAGACAAGGAGTTGATTTGCGACTGAGAGTTGATGTGTTACAGGAGCTGATTTTTCTCCAGGTTTTGTTTAGCGATCAGAGTTGATTTGCGAACAGGAGTTGACCAGATTTTGATTTGCGACCAGGAGTTGATTTGTGACCAGAGTTGATTTTCAAGGGGAGTTGATTTGTGTCGGAGAGTTGATTTACAACAGGGGGTTGATTTGCGTGGGGAAGTTTGTTTTAGGATGGAGAGTTCATCCGTGAGAGAGTTAATCAGTGATGGGACGTTGATTTGCGACAGGGAGTTGATTTGCCACGGAAAGTTGATTTGTGACAGGAGTTAATTTACGACAGGGAACTGATTAGTGAAGGAGGGTTGACTTGCGACCGGGAGCTGATTTGCAACGGGGAATTGACTTGCAACCGGGAGTTGATTTGTGATAGGGAGTTGATTTGCAACCGGCTGTTGATTTGCGATGGAGTTTGTTGATTTACGAGGGAAATTTACTTGCGATGACGAGTTCATTTACAAAGGAGGGTTGATTTGGGACCTGGAGTTCAGTTGTGATTGGGAGTTGGTTTACAACGGAAAGTTGATATGTGACCAGGAGTGAATGCGATGAAGAGTTTATGCGCGACGGGGAATGATTTGCGACCGGGAGTTGATTTGCAACAGAACGTTGATATGCAAACGATAATTCATTTGCGGCGGCAAGTTGACTTGCGACAAAGAGTTGGTTTGTGACGGGATGTTGATTGTGACGAATAGTTCATTTGCAATGGGGAGTTGATTTGTGATAGGGTTTTGATTTACAACCGGGAGTTAATTTGTGACAGAGACTTGATTTGCACCAGGGAGTTGATTTACACCAGGGAGTTTACTTGCAACGGGGAGTTGATTTGCAATTGGAGTTGATTTGCGGCATGAAGTTGATTCGTAACGGGGAGTTGATTTGCAACGGGTACTGATTTGTGACGGGAGTTCATTTTCAACCTGGAGTTAATTTGGAATCAGGGTGTTGATTTGCAACAGGGAGTTGATTTGTGACGGGGAGTTAATTTACGACACAGAGTCAATTTGTAGCCGGGGGTTGATTTGCGACGAGGAGTTGAATTGCGACTTGAATTTGATTTGTGACTGGGATTTTATTTGTGCCCGAGAGTTGATTTGCAAAAGGGAGCTGATTTGTGATGGAGAGCTGATTTGCAACTGGGAGTTTATTTGCAACGGGGAGTTGGTTTGCAACGGGGAAATGACTTGCGACCAGGAGTTGATTTGCGACGAGGGGTTGATGTGTGACCGGGAGTTGATTTGTGACGGAAGTTGATTTTTTACCACCAGTTGATTTTCAATCAGAGTTCATTTGAGACCGGGAATTATTTAGTGACCAAAGCTCACTTGCGGCCAGGAGTTGATTTGCGACCAGAGTTGATTTGCAACGGGAGTTGATTTGCGACGGGGATTTGATTTGGAACAAGGAGTGGATTTGTGACGGGGAATTGATTTGCGACGGGCTGTTGATTTGCGATGGGAGTTAACTTGCAACAGATAGTTGATTTGTGATGGATGCTGATTTGGTATCCAGAGTTCATTTATGATCCGGAGTTGATTTGCAACAAAAAGTTCATTTTTGACCACGAGTTGATTTGCGATGGAAAACAACTCCGTACAACTCCGTAGAACTTCGTAAAACTCCGTACAACTCCATACAACTCCGTACAACTCCGTACAACTTTGTACTAACCTATTCAAATCCGTACAACTCTGCACAACTCTGTAGAGCTCCGTAAAACTCTCTCTCTCTCTCTCTCTCTCTCTCTCTCTCTCTCTCTCTCTCTCTCTCTCTCTCTCTCTCTCTCTCTCTCTCTCTCTTTTGAAACTCCGTATGACTCCGTTCAACTTTGTACAGCTCCATACAACCCTCTACAACTCCGCCCAAGTATGAACAGGTCTGAACAGCTCCGTACAACTCAGTACAACTCCGTACAGATCCATACAGCTCCATAAAAATCCAAACAACTCTGCACAGTTATGAACAACTCAATACAACACCGTACAACTCCGTAAAACTCCGTACAAATATGTACAACTTCGTGCAACTCTGTACAACTTCGTATGAATCTTTACATCTCTGTACAGCTCTGTAAAACTCAGTAGAGAGCTAATACTTGTGCAAGATACGTTGTACAACTTTGTATAGCTCCGCACTCCATACAACTCTATACAGCTTTGTACAACTCCGTACCCGGTACAACTCTTGCACCTCCGTACAACTCCGTATTGAGCTGATACTTGTGCTTGATACTTGTGCCTGGTACTTGTACTTGATACTTGTGCCGGAGACCTATGTGTGCATGATACTTGTGCCCAATACTTGCTCCTGATTCTCTTGCCTGCTCCTTGTGCCTGATATGTATGCCTCATACTTGTGCTTGATAGTTTTGCCTGATACTTGTGCCTACTACTCGTACCTGTGACTTGCGCCTGATACTTATGCCTGATACTTGTGCCCAATACTTGTGTCAAGTAATTACACCTGATACTTGTGCCTTACACGCATGCCTGATACTTATGCCTTATACTTGTGCCTTATACTTGGGCATGATACTTGTGCCTGATACCTGTGCCTGATACTTGTGCCGTATACTTGTGCCGTATACTTGGGCCTGATGCTTGTGCCTGATACGTGTTCATCATAAATCTGCCAGATAATTGTTCATGATACTTGTGTCTGATACATGTACTTGATTCTTGTGCCTGATACTTGTTCCTTGTACTTGTGCCTGATACTTGTGCCTGTTACTCGTTCATGATACTTGTGCCCGATACTTGTGCCTAATACTTGTGTCAAATAATTGCACCTGATACTTGTGCCTTACACGCATGCCTGATACTTATGCCTTATACTTGTGCCTTATACTTGGGCATGATACTTGTGCCCGATACTTGTGCCTGATACTTGTGCCTGTTACTCGTTCATGATACTTGTGCCCGATACTTGTGCCTAATACTTGTGTCAAATAATTGCACCTGATACTTGTGCCTTACACGCATGCCTGATACTTATGCCTTATACTTGTAGCTTATACTTGGGCATGATACTTGTGCCCGATACTTGTGCCTGATACTTGTGTCGTATACTTGTGCCGTATACTTGTGCCTGATACTTGTGCCGTATACTTGTGCCTAAAACTTGTGCCTGATACTTGTTCCTGATTCCTATGCCTGATACTTGTGTCAGCTACTTGTACTCAATTCCTTTGCCTGATACTTATGCCTGATACTTGTGCCTGATACTTGTGCCTTTTACTCGCGCCTGATGCTTGTGCCTGATACATGTGCCTAGTACTTGTGCCTGATACTTGTGCCTAGTACTTGTGCCTGATACTTGTGCCTGATACTTGTTCTTGGTACTTGTGTCTAATACTTGTGCCTGTTACTTCTGCGTGATAGTTCTGCCTGATACTTGTGCCTAATACGTGTGCCTGATGCTTGTGCCTGATACTTGTGCCTAATAATTTTGCTTGACGACTGTCATTGATACTTGCTCCTATTGCTTGTGCCTGATACTTGTGTCTGATTCTCGTGCCTGATACTTGTGCCTGGTACTTGTGCGAGATAAATGTACTATATTCTTGTGCCTGATACTTGTGCCTGGTCTTGTGCTTGATAGCTGTGTTTGATACTTGTGCCTGCTATTTGTACTTGTAACTTGCGCGTGATACTTATGCCTCATACATGTGCCCCATCATTGTGCCGGATACTCATACCTGATAAGTGTGCCTGATAATTGTGCCTGATTCTTCTACTACATATTTGTGCCTGATACTTGTGCCTGATCTGTGTGCCTGACGTTTGTGCCTGATTATTGTGCCTGCTGATTTTGCCTGATACTTTTTCCTTTACTTGTTCTTGATATGCGTGCCTGATACTTGTGCCTGATACTTGCACATGTTGCTTGTGCTTGATAGTTGTCCCTGATAGTTGCGCCTAATACTTGTGCCAGATACTTTGCCCGACCCTTGTGCCTCATATGCTTAATATTGCTAGCCAATATTTGTGCCTGATACTTGTAACATATACTTGTGCCTGATGCTTATGCCTGATATTTCTGCTCGATGTTTTTCCCCAATACTTGCACGTGATACTTGTTCCCGATACTAGTGCTTGATACTTGTGCCTGATGCTTGTGCTTGATACTTGTGCTTGATACGTGTCCCTGATGCTTTTGCATGATACTTGTACCTCATAATTGTGCCTGATACTTCCGCTGAATACTTGTACTTGATACTTGTGCCTGATATAGTGAATTTAGGGTTTAGGGCTCCGCGGCGAAACCCCCCTCCAAACTCGCGATGACCCTGCCGAACCCCCCATTCTAAACAAGGGGTTTGTCGAGGGTTGGGGGGGGGTGCAGGATGCGGTGGACGCTGTGATAGAGGGAAAGGGGATCTGACGGGCCCCGCTGCCGTAGGGCCCGGCAGGTGCCCGGGCAAGTGTAAAAAACAAACCCAACCCCCCCAGTGTAACTAGGGGGTTTGTCGGATATTTGGGGGGGGGAAAGGTGCGAGATGCGGCGCACGCGGTGATAGAAAAAAGGGGACCTGCCGGGCCCCGCTACGGCGGGGCTCGGCAGGTGCCCGGGTAAATAAAGAATAATACCCAAACCGTCCAATTCAACTAGGGGGGTTGCTCAGAGATCGTGAATGCACCCTTGCAAACGCGCAAGTCTTGGAGTTCGTACTTGAGAACTCCAAAACTTGCAACAGGGTGACTTCTGACACCGGCGAGGCCAGTGTCAGAAATTGCCCACTTCGTTTTTGTGTTAGTGGATACGGTTGTCATTGTTTTCCTTTTTCACTTGCACAATGAAAAACATGGGCATCTATGCCATTTCGTTTTGACTAGGGCCATTGCGGTCATAACGTTTTTGCCTATGGACACTGCCATATTCTTGTTTTCGACTATGGACACCGCTGATCTTGTCGGTTTGTGTACCTTCCACCCGTCACTAGCAATGACGCGGTGATTATCTGTGTACCCAGTACTGGTGGTATGGAGCGGCGTTACTGGAGAGCATGACGACATGATCCATGGTGCGGACGCAGCTGGCGCGAGGGCACCGACGAGTGGTGGCTCCGTGCACTACCAGCTGCCAGACAGCTGCCACGACATTCCGGGTGCTTGCCGGGATCCTTTCTGGATTTCCTGTAGACGCGAGAGTTTTCTGGGTGGATTGGCTCTCGAGCCCGATTTACATGTTTTGCATTGTCTGTCCACCGATTGATGCCGAACTTGTGCGTGTGACCAGTTGTAGCGTCCGGCGTGAGATTTTGCATCTCTAGGCTTAGACGGTGGTGCGCTCGGATACCCATGCACAGGTTTATGGCCAAAATAGTGATTTAAGGCCAGTTTTAGGACAAACTGACACTGCGGGTGCGTCACTTGCCGTGAGCCGCAGCAGGTATGTATGTTGTGTTCTTGTCAGTCGTCATCTCTCTCTGTAATAATGTTCATTTTGAGCTTCCTGACTCTCTGTACGTGTCTCTACCCAGACCCTTGCAGCTTTGTCTCTGACTTGTGACTGTTGTCACACGCTGACCTAGCGCTGACGCCTAGTGTTGCGGCAAGTGGGTAGGAAGGTTCTAGGAAGTTTCTCTTGGTAGCAGAGCAAACAAGCCACAGCTCGTTGTGCTGTGCAGCAGAGACGCAGCAGCAGCAGCAGCAACAGCAACAACACCAGCAACAGCAGTGAGTGGCAGTAGCGGCAGCCACCCATAGCAGCAACAATAGCAGATCCTAGAAGGACCCACCACGACTACGTTGCAGCAGATCGGTGGAGGTAGCGGAGACAGTGGCGACAGCCAACAGCAACAGCAGCCACAACAACAACACTTGTAGCAGCAGCAACAGCGGGAGGCACCTGCAATAGCAACGGCTACGGGCAGCAACCGTAGCAGTAGAAGCAGTAGCAGCAGCTGCAGCCGCAGCGGCGGAGGGCAGCAGCCACATTAGCACCCATAGCAGCTGCTGTAGTGGTGAGAAGCTACAGCAGCAGCAGTGGAGGGAAGTAGCCTAAGCAGTAGCTGCAGCAGAAGTGGCGGTTGCGAGCAGCTGCAGGTGTTTCTGCGGCGAGCAGCTGCAGCATCAGCGAGAGGGGGTCAGCAGCCACACTAGCAGGGAGCAACTACTACAGTAGCAGCGGCGGCCAGCATCCACAGCAGTAGTAGTGGTAGCGGACAGCTGTAGTAGTAGCAATGGTAGGAAACAGCCACAGCAGCAACAACGGCGGCGAGCAGCTCCAGGAGCGGCGGTGAGCAACAGTAACAACAACGGTGACGACGGCGGTCAGTTGTAATATCGGTGGCAGCGGGCAGCATCCGTAGCAGTAGCGGGTAGCTGCACCAGTTGTAATTGACGGCAGCAGCAACAGCTGACAGCAGCAGTAGCAGCTGACGGCAGCAGCTGACGGCAGTTAGCCACAACAGCAACTACAGTGCTGCTTCGTCACGTGCGCTACAGGAGTGGCAGCAGTAGCATGCGTAGGAGCAGGGGCAGCAGCCGCAGGGACAAGAGTAGCTGGCCCTGTCGCCGTTGCAGTAGCAAGAAGGTGTCGTGCAGCTTCCTGCTACGATGGCTCGCCCGTGAGGGTGAAGGGGGGGGGGTGTTGAGCTCGCCTGTGGACAAGCTCACCAAGCGAGCTCGCTCGACGAGCGAGCTCCTCGAGCAAGCTCGCTCAAAGAGCTCGCTTGAGGAGTCAAGAAA
>SZWC01014448.1:20291-32197 GCA_023375785.1 Penium margaritaceum
CGGCCGGCCAAGGTGATGTGGACATAGAGGTGGTGGTTGGTGGTAAAAAGGCGCAAGGTATTATCCAAAATGTGCAACATGTTCCCGGCCTGGCTGAAATTTTGAGTGTGAGCCGCTTGACAGACAAGGGGTATGAAGTCCTCTTCCGCAGGAGAGGTGCAGTCGTGCCGATGGACGGCGGCGGCGAGGTCGTGCTCGAGGCGAAGCGCGAGGGATGCCTCTACATCATTGAGACCAAGGTCATCCCCTCTACATCAGACGCAGCAGACCCGCCAGCACGCGTTGTCAACCTCGCAAAAGGCGGGGGAGCAGACCTGCAACTGTGGCATCGACGGCTGGGGCACTCGTCGCCCGCAGTCGTGCAGGAAATGGCGAAGCGCGAGATGGTTCGCGGCCTCAACATCACCGGTGCAGCAGATGCAGCAGCAGCATCCGCAGAGCACAAGTGCGAGCCTTGCATCGTGGGCGAGGCAAAGCGCAAGCCGTTCGAAGACGGACAACGGTGGGCCGAGAACCTGCTTGAGGTCGTGCACAGTGATGTATGCGGACTGATCAAGACGCCATCCATTGGGGGTGCACGGTACTTCGTCACCTTCATCGATGATTGCAGCAGAAAACCCTACGTCTACTTCATGAAGCGGAAGAACGATGTGCTGGACCGGATGAAGAAGTATGTCGCAGCGGTGGAGAGGCAGACTGGCCGCAAGGTCAGAGCTCTATGCAGCGACAAGTTGGGGAGTATGTGGGCTGCGGAGGGTGGCTGAAGGAGCAGGGCATTGAGTGGGAGCCGACCACTCCGTACACGCCACAATCTAANGGGCACTCGTCGCCCGCAGTCGTGCAGGAAATGGCAAAGCGCGAGATGGTTCGCGGCCTCAACATCACCGGTGCAGCAGATGCAGCAGCAGCATCCGCAGAGCACAAGTGCGAGCCTTGCATCGTGGGCGAGGCGAAGCGCAAGCCGTTCGAAGACGGACAACGGTGGGCCGAGAACCTGCTTGAGGTCGTGCACAGTGATGTGTGCGGACCGATCAAGACGCCATCCATTGGGGGTGCGCGGTACTTCGTCACCTTCATCGATGATTGCAGCAGAAAACCCTACGTCTACTTCATGAAGCGGAAGAACGATGTGCTGGACCGGATGAAGAAGTATGTCGCAGCGGTGGAGAGGCAGACTGGCCGCAAGGTCAGAGCTCTATGCAGCGACAAGTTGGGGAGTATGTGGGCTGCGGAGGGTGGCTGAAGGAGCAGGGCATTGAGTGGGAGCCGACCACTCCGTACACGCCACAATCTAATGGCGTGGCAAAGCGTATGAACCAGACGCTAATCACAATGGCGCGGACAATGCTCGTAGATGCAAAGTTGCTACGGAGCTTGTGGGTGGAGGCAGTGAGTACGGCGTGCTACATCACCAACCTCACCCCAACGGCAGTGCTGAAGGGGAAAGGCACCTGGAAGACGACGCAGATTGCTTGGAGCAGGCGCAAACCAGGCGTGGCGCACCTGAAGGCGTTCGGGTGCAAGGCACACGCGTTGGTGCAGGCCGCGCAATGGAAGGGACTCCAAACTGGACCCGCGTGCAAAGGTGTACGTGTTCGTCGGATACGAGAGTGCGCTCAAGGCGTACCGCCTCTTCGATCCACGGACGCAGGACGTCATCACCAGCCGCGATGTCACGTTTGATGAGCAGCAGAGCTACTGCAGCAGAAGCAACAACATTGACGCCGCGCACTCTCCAAAGCAGGGGGAGTGGTTCCAACTCCTTGAGCGTGAGGAGGAGCCGGCGGCTGCAGAGGTCAATGAAGGGTCTTCGGAGGATGATGGTGCTGGAGCACAGCAGGGCAATGCAGCAGGTGCAGGTGCCGCTGGAGCACAGGATGCAGCAGCCGATGCGGGGGAGCCCGCGGACGAGGACAACGTTGCAGCAGAGCAGCAGCAGGACCAGCAGCCAGCGTCGCCAAGGTCGCCGCGTCGCAGTCCGAGGCGGCGGAATGTGGCAAAGCGGTATGACGCAAGCACGGGCCGCTGGGTCGGCATGGCGCGGTGCATGATGGCAGCCGCAAAGGAGCCGAAAACCGTGCAAGAGGCGCTTGCACGGCCTGACGGGCAACACTGGGGCGAAGCAATAAAATCTGAACTTGCGTCCCTTGCTGAGAACGACACTTGGGAGCTAGTGGATCGGCCTGAGGGGGCGAAGGTGATCAGCTCCAAGTGGGTGTTCAAGGTGAAGCTCACCAAGGACAGCAAGGTGGAGAAATACAAGGCACGGCTAGTGGTGAAGGGGTACGTGCAGCGGGAAGGCGAACACTACGATGAGACGTTCGCACCCGTCGCCAAGTTCACAAGCATCCGGACGATCCTCGTGGTAGCAGCCGCAAAGGACATGGAGATCCACCAAATGGATGTCAAGACAACATTCCTGAATGGCATCATCGATAAGGAGATCTACCTTGAGGTTCCGGAGGGGGTGGATGCACTGGAGGGCAAGGTGTGCAAGCTGCGAAAGGCCTTGTACGGGATAAAACACGCGCCCAGGTGTTGGTACCAACAGATGGACGGCTACATGGCGGAGCTCGGCTTCAAGCGCTGTGAGTCAGACCACAGCGTGTATGTGCGGCGCAGCAAGGGGCTCCATTAGATTTTTGCACTCTACGTGGACGACCTGATCCTGTGCTCATCAGATCTGGCGGCTTTGCAGCAGCTCAAGGAGCAGCTGAGCAGCAGATTTAAGATGACGGACATGGGGGAGTTGGAGTACTACCTTGGGGTAAGCATCACGCGGAACCGGAGAGCGCGCACGATTGAGTTGGGGCAGGCCAAGTACGTGGCTGAGGTGCTGAAGCGGTACGGCATGGAGGACTGCAAACCAGTGGGCAGTCCGTTCTCCACAAGCTGTGAGCTGAGTGCGGCGATGGTGCCGCAAACTAAAGAGGAGAAGGAGGACATGGCGGAGGTGCCCTACCAATCTGTGGTGGGTAGCCTCATGTATGCCATGGTGGCGACTCGGCTGGACTTGGCCTATGCGGTGGGCCAGGTGAGCAGGTATGTGGCCAATCCTGGGCCACTACACTGGCAGGCGGCGAAGCGCATCCTCCGGTACTTGCAGGCAACGCGGCATGCGCGCCTGAAGTACGACGGAAAGGGGAGGTCCGACACCTTGCGGCTGGTCTGCTACACTGACGCGGACTACGCCGGCGATGTGGACAAGAGGAAGTCCACTTCTGGCTACGTGTTCTTCCTCGCAGGTGCAGCGGTCTCATGGTGCAGCAGGAAGCAGGACTGCGTTGCCACCTCCACAATGGAGGCAGAGTACGTCGCTCTGGCCGAGGCGGTCAAGGAAGCGGTGTGGCTCCGTAGATTGCTGGGGGAGCCGGGCGTGCCGCAACAGGAGCCTACGAT
Organism: Penium margaritaceum; assembly: GCA_023375785.1. Lineage (NCBI taxonomy): Eukaryota > Viridiplantae > Streptophyta > Zygnematophyceae > Desmidiales > Peniaceae > Penium > Penium margaritaceum. Next base: position 23,691 of record SZWC01014448.1, read on the forward strand.
GGTTCAAGAAGACAACACCGGCTCCATCTTGCTGACCAACAACCCGACACAGCACAGGAGGACGAAGCACATCGACGTGCGTTACCACTACGCACGCGACATGGTGGAGAAGGGACAGGTTGTGCTGCAGCATTGTAGCACAAAGCATATGCTCGCAGATTGCTTGACTAAGGCGCAGCCCCAGGATCGGCATGTCATCAGTCTAGCAGGGCTTTGGTTGACAAGCTGTGAAGGGCTTGAAGGCGCAGGAGCGGACGAGTAAAGAGTGAGCATGAGGCATCCGGCATGGAAGGTGCACGGGGGAGATTGTCAAAACGTGCCCCTGCCATGGATGCCGTTTGCCGTTTTCCTGGTTTGACCACTAGAGAGTGGTTGGATGTCTGATATGATTACAGATTTGGACCCCTTGCCTTTTTCCATACAGTTTTGAGCTTTCAGTTGCTCGATTTGGTTGAGAATTCAGAAAGTTAGCCTCATCCAAAGTTCGGATGGTAGGTGGGTGGAATCTGGGTTCCGTCATTGGTGACGGATTAATTCCACCACCGGTGATCCAAGTTCGACCTCAATATGCTCCAAGAGCACATGGGCCATGAACAAAAAGGATGTGGATGGTATTCTGGACCAGGGCGAGCCTCTCGCCACGTTGGGATGACAGGAAGGGCGCTTCGACAGGCCACCGTCGAAGCGCCTCCCGTCACTCCCGTTCATGGGTATGGTGGGCGGCACGGCTCCACCATGGGTTACTCTAACGGCCGTAGCAGGGGCTCTACTGCTCCGTTTTGGGCGTTCTTGGATGCGTTGGAAAGATTAGATCACAGGCTATAAGAATGTGATGTAATCTCACCAAAAAAACTAACCATTGATGATTCCTAGCCTTTCTCAGTTTCCATAATCTGTATTCTGCCAGAATTCTGCCCCCTTGGTATTGTGGCGACCCAAAGCACACACCTCCCTTGGATGTCTCTTTGCACTAAGCAGCCGTGGACACTTAGGCAGTTCAGGGCACGCCATGACAGCTTTCTTGACAACATAGACTGCGTCGATGCTCTTGTCTATCCTTTGGATTGTGCTAGTATAGGAAATCTAGTACGATGATGTTTTTTTTTGCCGCTCGTTGGGCAATTTTTCAAGACCATTACCTTATGAAAACATCTGGTTTAGAGTCAGAGTGGTTCGCAAAGTAGATGGATCTACAGTCCTTTGTTGACAGCTCTCCCTTCAAACATCCCTGCTTTGGTGTACAAACACAGCTTCCAAACCATGTCATTGGTGATGAAATTGTGAGAATTTCCTCCATCTAGTTGTGCCGATACCATTCCTTCACTTCTACAACCCCTTTGTTGTACTCATAGCAATATCACTGGTTGGTCTTCCACGTTCACCTCGTGGAACTTTATGATCTATGGAATCCTCCTCTATGGTATTGTGAGACATTTAGATCTGCAATCGGTTAGCACAGATTCTTCTGAACCGATAGGAGGTTCAAATTGTACTATTTTCTTTTGTGGTTTTGCAATCCCTCATATTTCCTTGTGACTTCTTCCCCTGTTTGGTATCATATTTCTGATTCCAACAGTTCCATAAGATATGACCTGGCTCCTCGCTATTCCAATACATTCATTGATCACATTGATTGACAGCGTCAATCTCCATTGGATACAAGTTTACATCTGTCACAACGTTTTGAGGCCGCGATATGGATTGTGGCCTTGGGATTTCCAGCAATTGGATTTCTACAAAAAATATTTGTCGTCTCATCGTTGATGTGATCAGCTGTTGTAGTCATTCAATCATTCATAGAAGGTGTTTTGGATGCCGAACATTACAATCGTTCACCAAATGTTGCACTTGAGGCCATCGTTGTAGTAGAAACATAGCTCATGGAGGATGAGGTCAATACGCGTGACACTTTACAGAAACACCGAGTATACTATGTCATGCTGGACTAATGATGCAAGGGTTGAATATTGTACAAGGTATGAAAACTCTCATGTATTTGTCCAATATGGACAGGCATTACGTGCACAAATTCCACTCAATCATCCAGTATAAGAAGTGAGTCATGCCATGTCGAACCTATCTCCTCAAGAGGTATAGAACGTACGGTCGCTATGTGAGAGTGGTTACATGAGCCATTGATCCAGCTCCGCCGGCCCCCTACTGTTGTTGGATGGTCTTTAGACCAAGCCACCAACTTAACGCCTTGTGCAAAAGCGGTACTGTGAGGTAAAATTTCTCCTTGCAGTTGTTGACCCTTGTAGCCATGAAGTGCACCTCAAAACTTCTCATCCACATCCAAATCATTGTTCATTTGGAATTTCTAGGATCAGACAATACTACAAGTGTTGACTAGATTCACGGTTTGCCTGAGAGCTAGTTGTTCCATTCGATGAGCACTACTTCCCCTATGCATGCATTCAAAGCTCCTCCACAGTTGCCGTGAGTTATCGGGGTAAATGGATATTGAGGCTCTCGAGTCCCAACATCGCCCGGTACAGATCTTTGATGATGTAAGCATGTCAGTCGGTGTCTCTCATCGTGCCAGGTGTCATCGCGATGGCCAACGATGGAGACGACTGGTTCACTGAGCCCAAGGATTCCGTCACTGGATTGGCCTCGTAGTCATCTGAGTTGTACCATTCACCGCAAAATCTGCCTGTGCTGCCTGGTTCACCTGGAGAGCATCTTGGCATGGATGCTGCTGATCCTCCATCTTTGCCCATTACAACTGCTTGTTGCCTGGTGCGCTCACTCTATTCACCTTCTACATTGTGGATTCTACAATCTTCTGGACAATGGAGATATCCTGAATACTGGTGCAAGGTCGTTCCCTTGTATTTATAACATCGGTTGTCCCTCTTGAGCCGCTGGACTCTAATACCAAGTGTTACACTTAGCGCAATGTGGATGGTTAACAGGGATACGGCTTGGAGCATAAGACAGTTTGAGGAATTGGGAAAGTTGGATAACTTGTACTTTGCATTAAGAATACTTTGTGTAGCGGAAGGGCCAGTTTGGCCCTCCCTCCTCATGGAAGTGATGGGTTGTTGAAAAGCACCCCTTGCCACGGTGAGAGCTGGCTGGCAGCCAGTCCTTTGCTGGCCACCGGCCAGCTGGCTGCCGGCCACCTGGATGGCCGGCGGCCGGTCAGGTAACTATCATGGTCCTTCAATCGGCGACCAGGAGGGCGTGATGCCTCGAGGGTTGAGGCCGATGGCCTTCATCCCCAGTCCTCACCCTCCCCTCGTTGCCTCACAAGGTGAGCCAGATGAGGGAAGAGGGTGAGGGAGAGAGAGTTTGTACAAGAGAAAATATGTTGGCGTGAAATTGTCAGCGAATCTCGCACGCGCTGATTTTGCACCAACTTGTCAAAGATAAAACTCAAAGGCTGATTCTGAAACTTTTTGAGCTTTGAAGACAGAAAACTTATGTGAACGCACGAGTTCATTGTACAACATCCTTGTTTGGGACTCTGGATGAGGGGGACATGGTAAAAGCTGAATTGGGCCTCCGGAGACTTGAAAAATTCAAGTATTCGTGCACAGGTTGTAGATGACCATTGCCCCCAAGATTCACACAAAGGGGAAAACCTCTCCAGTGAGCTCTAGAAGCTATTGTGCAAAATTCGACAATGAATTCCTTGCAGGAGTTGGCGACTCGTCATGTTACAGTGGTTTTTGGAGCCATACGATCCTCGCGACCAGCTACGCAATGGTTCTTGCAGCTTAAACAGAGGTTAAGCGCCGTTGACAGCTGCAATAGCATCAGAAACACCAAGGGGGATATGGCTTTAAAACACAACCATTATAAGTGCAAAAAAATTGTTAGAAATTTCTTGAGGAGCTCTACCTCATCTGGCCAGGTCCTTTCAGCTTCTTCTCATCCCCAGGGGACTACGTCCTTTCGTGGGCGGGGAGGGGAGTGTCTGACCATAAAAACCACCACTCATCCTCTATTTTCAATGTTTTTTTCTTCCCTTCTTTAACGAAAAAAATGGACAGTGCTCTACCCTAACCACAAAGACTCTCACGGCCTGAGAGGAAAAGAAAAAGGAGGAAGCAGGAGATGACTAGAGGATTTTTGGAGGCATCTTCACCGCCGTGGACAAAATAGAAGACGTCTCCAAGGAGGTGCAGGGTGTGTCAAGAGAAATCAAGAGCTGGCCAAGGAGGGTATGAGGGGAGTGTGAGATGGAGCACTCTAGAGTAAAGTTGCCCCCCCCCCCTTCCCCTTTGTCAAGAGTGGTGCTCAAGCTCTTGTAGACGGGCACTCATTTTTGTTGTCGTGAACTTTGTAATGTGCCAAGTACCATGATTCAAAACTTAGGAATCTAGCATGAATCCACGTGCTTGTGCTAACCATGGCAGCATGGAATAATAGTGTTTTTGTACCATGTGATTGTGCCAACCATGGTGGCCGACGAAAATAGAGATTCTTACCACGTGGTTGTGCCATCCATAGTGGCCTAGAAGAAACTAATTGTATGATTGCCTCACCAATTGTGAGAGCAAACACAGTTCGGGAGGCAACACCTCCCTAATGTTGTGGGGTGACTCACAAAGGTCTTGATGTGCTAGTTGCATGTTTGATGGAATGGAAAGTTCCGAAACATCCAAAACTAACAAGGGGCAAGGTGGTGACGGTCCCACCTCATGCCCTCGGCGGACTCCAAATCTTGGGAGCTTTCGTTCCGAGTATGGCTGTCAAGACAACAACAACCGTACCACCGAAGGTAGTCCGTGTTAAACTCGGTGACATCAAGAAGCATGCGAAATTCAAATAGTGCTCGATAAGCACTTCCACATGCACGTGGATAAATTTCATACAATGGAGGATGTGCTTGAGGAGGTCCACCTGATCGTGAACCCCGACAAAGAGCACAATGTCAACAACGGCAAAGGCGACGAGGATTGTAATCATCACCATCATCGTGCAGCAAATTTGAGCCGATCGCTTGAAAGGGCCTGACGGTAAGGGTGCACATAGGTTCCAGGAACCGCAGTTCCAGTTCCGGAACTGGAACCGCGGTTCTGGTTCCAAGGTTCTGGAACCGTCACGGAACCGCGGTTCCTGAACCCAGGTCTATGGAGGGGATAATGAGTGGGTAGGGGGGATTGTTTGGACTTTATTTGCTAATGTAGCACCCTTGGAGGCCATGCGAGCACTCCAATCACATACTCACTCACAATAGAGCAGTGTTGAAGAGCTTTTTCCTTGTCTTTTTGGAGAAGAAACATGAAAGTGGTAGCTGATCATCCTTCGTTTTCCTTGCGTACGAGGGGAACTTCAGTGGAACCGTGACCAGAACCGCTGTTCCATGAGGAACCGCGGTTCCAGAACCGGAACCGTGGTTCAGGTTCCGAGCTAGAACCGGAACCGCGGTTCCGGTTCCATTCTCAGAACTGCAGTTCCGTACCGGTGTGCAGCCTTACCTGACGGATTGCACAAAGCTCCCAACAACAGCAAGGCTGGCGACAGCAACAAAGGCACCGAAAGCATTCACGTGAGAAGTTTTCATGAACACAGAGTAGGCAATGTCGCCGCAAAGGCAATTCATGCCAATGGTGAGATTCTTGCTGAGTTGGCTACCAAGGCAGTGGGATGACTCAAGATCAGCACCAATGGTGCTGCTTAAGGAGTAGAGGCGGGTCCCCCTTCCTACGATATGGCTACAATGGGATAGACTTACACCCACTCCAGCGTCATGACGAACAACAGCTTCCTCCATAATGTGGGAAATCCTCAAGTCGTGTACATGAACCATACCCTCCTATAATAGGTAAAGGTGTACGGACAACACAAGGCGCTTGAGGCCATCAGCGACGCTTTGATGATATTAGAGTTGATGTTCACATTCACAGACCTACTGGCCCATGTCGGGCGGATCATCACACATCTTGATAATAATTCCTTGCTGTAGCATCTGGCCGCTCATGAGGCAACCCACTGATGCAAAAATCTCAATAAAGCATTGTAGAGTGTGACCTAGGTGCGGATGCAGCAGCATTTGCAGGATGTTGGAGGTGTTGATTCCTCTGGTAGTGGCATCAAGAACTTGCCTACCGTGACGACAACAATGCAGGTCATGAACATGTCCTTCCTCCATAGTGTGGAAATCTGCCGGAAGGACGAGAATTTGACTGGACTGCTGAATTGCATGGAGTACGTCTGGCATGTCCACAAGGCTCCACTTAGTTACTGGGATGACCTTGCCATGACGTGCCTTGAAGACAAGCTCTCCAAGTACGTGGTCAAGGAGTGAGGTGTGCACCAACCACACCTCAATTGGCAGTCCAAGTTGTGGGAGGTTTTTTTATACGATCAAGCGCAAGAAGTGCATCCAGCTTGAGGAGGCATAGTGCGCCTTCTACAAGATCAAAGACTTTAAGTAGTTGGTAGTATGTTCTAGGTTTACTTGAGTAAGTTCTCTACACTCGTGGAGGAATTCAAGAGCTTTGCCGATGATGGTGGGACCCAGACCTTCAATAACCAAGAGTTCTTTCTATTAGAGTACTTGCATGATGGTCTCGTGGATAAGATTTTGGACAAGACCACCACAAATGCAATGGGCCAGGCTTGGATGAGCTGGAGGGTGTTGCGTGACTCCATGAGTGAAGCATATTCAGTGAACCCGAAGTACTACTCAGATGCACAACCAAATGCACGTGTACAGCAAGGTTGAGACATGAGCATGGACGCTACAGGGACAAGAGGGACAACTGTAATGCGGAGCAGGATCAAGGGAAAGCATCCTGCAAACACTCTAGACAAGAAGACTGGTGGGTCCAATACACCCAACCATAAGCGAGACTGTGACAATGATGAGCTTCAAATGGCGTGTGAGCATCACAACACATCCTTTTGAGACGGACACTGCCACAAATACATGCAACATGGTCACTTTATGGCTCAGTACTCCGAGGCTGCTGGTGGTGGACAAGAGGCTGCGGCACTGGCCACAGTCACAGCATCTCGTGGGGATGGTGTAGCAGGATGCCGTGGATAGGCCCGTGGATAGGGCCGCGGCCACTGCAATGGGTCCGGCCGTGGAAATGCACAAGGTCGTATTGTGGGTTCTCCCCACCCTTGATTGATGTTAGTGGGAACTACTCAGCGGAAAAAGTGCATCACAACTGTGGGTTCATGTTTCACATGAGGATGTACAGTTATGTGAATTTTGACGAGTTCAAACTTCTCTGTTCTTTTCCTCCTCTTGTTGAACCTCAGTCTACACTTGCAAACTGAAAATTCCCACTAAACCTTGCATCTCCAGACGAAATGTATGATTGACCATAGTTGGTGGTGGCAAAAATGACCTTTGTGCAAGAGTTTTATGACACATTGATTGAAGCAAACTACCTAGCAGAAATTATTTCAATGATGTTTGCGATACGTTTACTTAGAAATTTTGACCCTTTCAAACTTGAAGACTAGAATGTGCTAGCCGAATTTACGTGTAGCCACAAGATGTGGACTCACGTGAGTGACTCATGGAAGTTGTGATGTCTACTGCACCAATTCTATTTTTACCACAAACTTGGCATGCTGTCCTCGAGCCTGTTCACTCAGAAGGGTGGAGACAACCTGACAATACAGTTCAAAGGACACCTATTTGGTACTCGCGTGAACATAATAGCTAAGACTGGAGGGGATGACTCCCTTCTTTGCCTTGGGTTTATCATACAATTGGATCTAACGGAAGAACCATTAAATGGTGCAATTGTTGTTGGTGAAAACCAAATGGTATTCGTGATGTGTACCTGTACGGAATATGCTTGTATTCAAGAATATACACAAAGTGTCACGTTGAAGGTTCTTGACCTTCTCGACCCATTTGACGTGGTACTATGCAATCCCTGGCTACACAAAACAATGCTCTAATGTATTTTGAACCAAAGCACCTGATCCTTTAAAAGGAAAACCTTTACGTTGATTCTAAGTACATAATTATGACCGCCCCGACTTAAATTCCATGCAAGAGTGTCTATGATTCTCATCAAGTGACGTATTCGACAAGATTTTCAATTCTTCTTTGATCAACAATAGGAAGTGAAGGATAACGTGAAGGAAGATGTGCCACAAGAGATCAAATCTCTATTGGGGGGGTTCTTGGATGTATTTCAAGACCCAGCACATAGGCTTTCACCAGAATGGGTCATGGGCCACATGATTCCAATGCAATAGGAGGTGACTTCTCTGTTTAGACCCATGTATCAAATTTGTACTCCAAAAAAGTATGAGGTTGAATGCCAGATTAAAGAGTACCTTCCAAAAGGGTGGATGAAGTTTATTAGCTTACCGTATGATGTGACAATTCTTGTTATAAGAAAAAAGGACGGTGGCTTATGCATGTACATAGACACTGAACAAGCTGACACAAAAAATGATTTCCCTTACCACAAATTTAGGAACCGTTTGACCAAATTTAATGAGAAAAACTATCTTTGTCCTTGGATTTTTCTGGAGGAAACTATGAAATCCGCATCTCCAAAAATGATGCACCCAAA
>SZWC01014448.1:32214-51354 GCA_023375785.1 Penium margaritaceum
GGAGGTGACTTCTCTGTTTAGACCCATGTATCAAATTTGTACTCCAAAAAAGTATGAGGTTGAATGCCAGATTAAAGAGTACCTTCCAAAAGGGTGGATGAAGTTTATTAGCTTACCGTATGATGTGACAATTCTTGTTATAAGAAAAAAGGACGGTGGCTTATGCATGTACATAGACACTGAACAAGCTGACACAAAAAATGATTTCCCTTACCATAAATTCAGGAACCGTTTGACCAAATCTAATGAGAAAAACTATCTTTGTCCTTGGATTTTTCTGGAGGAAACTATGAAATCCGCATCTCCAAAAATGATGCACCCAAACAGCTTTTTGAACATGCATGGGACAGTATCATTCTTGGGTTTTGTGCCCTAGGCTAACAACCACCCCAGCAACCTTCCAAGGATAAATGAACCGAACGTTTTCCAATCAACTCGGATATGTTTTCTTGGTTGACATCCTCCTTTTTTCCAAATACATAGAAGAGCACAGAGAACATCTAGCGGAAGTCCTTAGGATCCTTCAGGAAATGAAGATCTTTGCAAAAGAAAGCAAGTGTAAGTTTACACAAGATGAGCTAAAATACCTTCAATACACGAGTGGTAAGGACGGTATCTGTGTCAACTCAGAAAAGTTCCAAGCCAGGGTGGATTGGCCACGCCCAGAATATATTGGACAAATACGGTTATTCCTTGGCATTACAAATCATTTCCGACGGTTTATGGATGGGCATTTGACTGTGGTAGCTTCGTTGACCAGACTCATGCAAAGTGATGTGCATTGGAAATGGACATTTGACTACAAGAACGCTTTTCTCAAAGTCAAGGAGCTTCAATCCACAATGCAAATCTTAGCTCTTCCCGATCCATCACAATCATAGAAGGTGCAATGTGATGCTTCAGTAGTAGGACCTGAAACTTCCTCATGCAGAACAATCACCTAGTTATGAATGAGATTTTGAAGCTCTTCTCCGCAGACACGCGGTACACGAGATGAGTTCAAGAGCTCCTCTTAATGGTACAGGCTTTCAAGATGTGGTGTTGCTACATTGAGGGCGCTAAAGGGGTGTGACGGTCATGAACGTCGACATTCAATTTGTGTTTCTTAAAAAAAAACCGAACCTGTCAAGATGACAACCGTATTGGAGCAAATACATGAGCCAGTTATTGTTTACATTAAGACTTCGGCCAAGGTGCATTAACGTGGCCAATGGACAAAGCCAAAATCCTGTGCAAATTAAAGTAACCACCAAGGTCATTGGGTGTTTTGTGGCCATTGCGATAGCTTCAGTGCAAACATCAAACCTCCCTACAACCGTGTGACAACTCTCTCAAGAGGTTATCACAACAATGGCTTTGTAAACAGGATCTAGATGGTATACTATGTGAATTCTTGGTTATATGAATTCAGTGATGTGGACAAGTAGGGATTGGTGAAGGCCACAGGAATCTTCAGGCACAAGGTACAAGTCATTGTGTTATGGGAGGCGCCCGTTGAGGCGGTGATTATGTCATCATGATGACATTAGATGCATGTTTTTCTANAGGTGACTTCTCTGTTTAGACCCATGTATCAAATTTGTACTCCAAAAAAGTATGAGGTTGAATGCCAGATTAAAGAGTACCTTCCAAAAGGGTGGATGAAGTTTATTAGCTTACCGTATGATGTGACAATTCTTGTTATAAGAAAAAAGGACGGTGGTTTATGCATGTACATAGACACTGAACAAGCTGACACAAAAAATGATTTCCCTTACCACAAATTTAGGAACCGTTTGACCAAATTTAATGAGAAAAACTATCTTTGTCCTTGGATTTTTCTGGAGGAAACTATGAAATCCGCATCTCCAAAAATGATGCACCCAAACAGCTTTTTGAACATGCATGGGACAGTATCATTCTTGGGTTTTGTGCCCTAGGCTAACAACCGCCCCAGCAACCTTCCAAGGATAAATGAACCGAACGTTTTCCAATCAACTCGGATATGTTTTCTTGGTTGACATCCTCCTTTTTTCCAAATACATAGAAGAGCACAGAGAACATCTAACGGAAGTCCTTAGGATCCTTCAGGAAATGAAGATCTTTGCAAAAGAAAGCAAGTGTAAGTTTACACAAGATGAGCTAAAATACCTTCAATACACGAGTGGTAAGGACGGTATCTGTGTCAACTCAGAAAAGGTCCAAGCCTGGGTGGATTGGCCACGCCCAGAAAATATTGGACAAATACGGTTATTCCTTGGCATTACAAATCATTTCCGACGGTTTATGGATGGGCATTCGACTGTGGTAGCTTCGTTGACCAGACTCATGCAAAGTGATGTGCATTGGAAATGGACATTTGACTACAAGAACGCTTTTCTCAAAGTCAAGGAGCTTCAATCCACAATGAAAATCTTAGCTCTTCCCGATCCATCACAATCATAGAAGGTGCAATGTGATGCTTCAGTAGTAGGACCTGAAACTTCCTCATGCAGAACAATCACCTAGTTATGAATGAGATTTTGAAGCTCTTCTCCGCAGACACGCGGTACACGAGATGAGTTCAAGAGCTCCTCTTAATGGTACAGGCTTTCAAGATGTGGTGTTGCTACATTGAGGGCGCTAAAGGGGTGTGACAGTCATGAACGTCGACATCCAATTTGTGTTTCTTCAAACAAAACCGAACCTGTCAAGATGACAACCGTATTGGAGCAAATACATGAGCAAGTTATTGTTTACATTAAGACTTCGGCCAAGGTGCATTAACGTGGCCAATGGACAAAGCCAAAATCCTGTGCAAATTAAAGTAACCACCAAGGTCATTGGGTGTTTTGTGGCCATTGCGATAGCTTCAGTGCAAACATCAAACCTCCCTACAACCGTGTGAAAACTCTCTCAAGAGGTTATCACAACAATGGCTTTGTAAACAGGATCTAGATGGTATACTATGTGAATTCTTGGTTATATGAATTCAGTGATGTGGACAAGTAGGGATTGGTGAAGGCCACAGGAATCTTCAGGCACAAGGTACAAGTCATTGTGTTATGGGAGGCGCCCGTTGAGGCGGTGATTATGTCATCATGATGACATTAGATGCATGTTTTTCTACTCCCGTTTCATTTTAAGCCAAAGTCTGTGCAAAATTGGTCCAAGAACTGGGTCATTCGGTGCAGGGACGAGAAAGATACGGCCATGCAAAGGTGGGAGGCACACCTTTAGAAAACAAGAGACATACCAATTCGACCCCGAGCACACCGGAGTGACTTTCTCGTCCACTACAGCCAAAGCTCCCCTGGATGGATGCTTAGCCAATGAGGCAAGGTTCATTGGGGTCCATGGGTGCTCGAGGATGGCGGTTGGAGTTGTATTCACAGGCAAGGGCACTTCGGGCGGCCATGATCCCTACTGGCGGTGCTGCCAGTGGCAATCACGCATGGAGCACTCAAATGGCCATAACTCATCCATTTTTCCACAGATTGAAGCATTCTGTGCAGGATTGCAAGGCTCACAATGCGTACTATGTTTTGCATGCATTAATTGTATTATTGCACCTCAGCAAAGGGCTTCGGAGTTCTGAGGGCTCTTTGCTGGCTCATTTGGGCTGGTACATGAGGAAGCTCAGGGGTTGTTGTAGGCATGCCAATCTTACCCAAGGACTTTGTACATTTCCTTATAGTGATCTCTCAAGTGTAAGGATTCATTCCTTTCCCAAATCTCCTTGTTCTCCAAGCATTGTCTCGCAGACATCCATTTGATCCTACAAATCGTCTGCAACACACCTTGGCACAAACGCTCTCGGAGAGTTGCACAGCAGGAATCTTAGTCTTTAGCAGTAGTCTTGTTGCAAGAGTTGGCCCACACACCAAGAGGTCGAGGGTTCAAAGGTTTTCCCCAAGGACTCCACGTGTGATTGTCATGCAGGGCGCCTTTGGATTCCAATTTGGTATCAGATTTTGCGGACGTTTTTTCAGCATTACACGGACTCAAGGGAGGCAGCAGATCCGCCACAACTGCGTTTGGCAAGAATAGTTGCTTCACAACCGGAACCATGGTGGCAGCGGTTTTTGACCAGGACTTCCTCATGAAGGAGATCTGGTGTGCTCTCGACGAGTTGTGCCAAGAAAACCAGTAGCTGCATGCGGAGGTTGAGGCAAAGTACTTCGGCCGAGGGATCAGTGCGTTGGGAGGCGACGCATTGGCATCTGTACCTACCTTTCGGCGGCCTAAGCCAAAGGAGCCTGCGTTCTACACCGGCAAGGGTAGTGCGCGGGAGTCGCACTTCACGGTGAACGAGGACTTCACGGACTTGGGCGTTTCCGTGGTTTGAGATGCCACAAGACTAGAGAATGCACCTGCACTATTCCGGGGAATGACGTTGTAGTGGTGGTCGGCATTATCCCGGCGGAACGCCGCAACATTGCTCGACAGATTGGGGGCCAGACAATGACTTCAGCCATTGTTGAGCTTATCGCTGGGCCAGGAATTGCAGCTCGAGATGCTAGCGTTGACAAAGAAGCCAGAGACGTTGGAGCAGTTTGAGATGATGCTCCAGGCATGTTTTTACCTCCTCAACGGCAGCTGGGTCACACGTGAAAAAATTAAACACGTCAAGCAAGGTGGATTGGTCCAGGACTGTACCACACGCATTATGGCTTTGGCGGTACAGTTTGACGACCTTTCGAATACGGAGGCGTACAATTGCTACCATGATGGCCTGAAGCTGCACGTCCAACATGAACTCGCAGTGCTTGGGTTGCGGACCTTCGCGGAGCTGGTTTTGGCAGCAAAGCGCATCGATGTCGGAATAGCTGCGCAACACAACCACGGGTGGAGCAGCCGGGTCTCGCTATGCCCATGGAGGTGGATGCAATCCAAGCCTGGCAGCGGGGCGCAGGTGGGCAGCCAAGACTGAGAGGCAAGTGCTGGGCTTGTGGTGAGGAGGGTCATCACAAGTGGGACTGCGCCAAATGTAAGGCATAGCTGGGAAACGGGAAATTGTAGTGAGGAGGGGACGACCTACTGTTGCAACTCCTTTGACCACAAGGGACAGCACCAGCCTTGAAAGGCTTTTGCCGATTAAGGAGCTGCCTCAAGTGCTATTGCGGAATGAAGGTGAGACCCGGCAGTTGCCAAGGATCATCCTAGAGATGGTTCTTGAGATTCTAGAGGGGAGTTTCAAGGGTCGGAGGAAGCTGCGCAGTCTGCTAGATAGCGGCGCAAGCCATAGCTTCTTCGACGACAAGTTGGCGATGAAGTTGGGGCCTGTACCAAAGCCAGGGATATCGACAAAGGCCCGGCAAGTTTCTGGAGTGGTGGAGTGCGGCAGGCCTCTCGTCATCCACAAAGTCCACATGGGTGAGTTGGTGTGTGATATGGAGTTCCACACTTGCCCTATGGATGACTACGACTGCATGATCGGTCAGAATTGATTGCACGCCTGAAATCCGTGGGTGGATTGGAGGTGCAACCCTGTGGACGTGAAGGCAGACAAGAAAAATATCATTTTACCTTTATGGCAGGGTGTGCGGAAGGAGTTAGATGTGATGGAAGCAAGGAAGCAGCTGCACATCATCAACTTGGAGTAGTTGAATCGGTGCAAGCGCAAAGGTGGCCAGGTTTACTTAGCATGGATGCATCCACAACAAGCAGCGGAGCAACAGATTACAGTGGTTGAAACAGCAGTGGGGCAGCTGGTAGAAGGCAGAGGAGCTCCAGAGTTGCCTCTTGGTGTTGGGCAGGTGCTCAAGAAGTTCGGGGACGTTTGTCCGGAGGAGTTGCCAAAGGGGCTGCCGTTGTGGCGTGACATTGACCACAAAATCAAGGTGGTGCTAGGGTCGTCGCCAGCGGTGTGGTCTTACAACCGCATGAACGACGCGGAGCCTACAGAGCTGAAGAAGCAGTTGGGGGAGTTGGTGGACCAGGGCTTCATTTGTCCGTTGGTGTCTCCATACGCGGTGCCGTTGCTATTCGGTAAGAAGAAGTCAGGGGAGATGCAGATGTACGTGGACTACCGGGCGCTCAACAACATCATGGTGAAGAACTTCTACCTGTTGCCATGGGCCGGAAAGTTGTTCAACCAGCTACAAGGCACACACATCTTCAGCAAACTGGACCTGAGGTTGGGATATCATGAAATCCGCATTGCGGAGGAGAATGTGGAAAGACTGCATTTCTGACGCGCTATGGACACTTTGAGTACCTCGTGATGCCTTTCGGGTTAACGAATTCTCCGGCTATATTCATGGCGCTGATGAACCGGGTGTTCCTCCCCTACTTGCATCAGTTTGTGCTCCTCTTCCTCAACGACATCCTTGTCTACTCGCGGACGCTGGAGGAGCACCAAGAGAACCTGTGGTAGTGGTTGAACTGAGAAAGGAGCGGCTATTTGCCAAACTCAGCAAGTGTGAATTTGCTAAGCAGGAAGTGGATTTCCTCAGGCACATCATGGGAGGGAGGGGGATCCGCATGGATTCAAAGAAGGTGGAATCAGTGAGGGAGTGGCCAGAGCCGACACGCGTGCATGACATCCAGGTTTTTTCTAGGTTTATGAACTACCAGAGGTTTATCCGGGGGCACGTGACGATGGGATCACTCTTGACGGAATTGCTCAAGAAGGGGCGCCAATGGGAGGGGGGGAAAAGGAGGGACAAGCCTTTTGTGCAATGAAGGCTGCAATGTGTGAGGCACATGTGTTGGTGCACCCCGACACGAGCAAGGATTATGTGTTGGTAATGGACACAAGTGACTATGCGATCGGTGGGGTGCTCACGTAGAACCAAGGGAAGGGGTTGCAGCCCATCGCATACCACTCCAAGAAGGTGAAAGGCGGTAATCTCAACTACCCAATCCACGAGATGGAGATGCCTTCGATGGTCCAGGCCTTCAAGCAGTGGAGGTGCTACCTTCAGGCGTGGTACAGTGTGGTGCACACGGACCACTAAGTGCTCAAGTACCTCAAGTTACAGCCAAACCTGAGTCATCTTCAAGCAGTGTGGATGGAGCTACTGGAGGGCTGCTTTGACTATAAGATCCAGTACAAACCAGGGAGGATCAACCCAGCGGACTTGCTTTGGCTCCGCTTGGACTTGGGCATGTACGCAATCACTGTGCTGGCGAGATCTCCAATCATTTGCAGCCTGTTTGCCGACAGAGGACCAGGACTTTGCCGGGACTAGGGTGAAGGCGTGCAAATGGGATTGCCAGTATTGGCGCCATGAGAAGGGGAACCAGATTGTGGTGCCGTGGAGTGCGTCGTTGCGACAAACATTGTTGGAGGAGGCTCACGACTTGCACTATAGTGGCCATTTTGGCCACGACAAGACCTTCAATATTCTTGCACACCAATATTGGTGGGTGACAACGGGAGCAGATTGCAAGGAGTACGTGAGCAATAGTGACATGTGCCAGAGAGTTAAGTCACAGAGGGCACAAGCGCCAGGAGAGCTGCAAGTGCTACCGGTGCCGGAGCACCTGTGGACAGACATCTCACCAAACTTTCTACGGGGTCTTCCACAGGGTGCAATGGGCAACACCATGGTATTGGTGGTGGTGGACCGGTTCAGCAAGATGGCACAGATCATTCCATATGCAAAGAAGGTCGCCGCAGCAAAGACGGCTCAAATCCTCTCACAACACATCATCAAACTACATGGGGTGCCAAAGTTTCTGCGACCCGCGCTTCACCTCACGGTTTTGGGAGGAAATCTTCAAGAAACTGGGCAACCGTGTGGCTCTTTCATCAGCCTACCACCTCTAAATGGATAGCTAAACTGAGCGCATAAATCAGACCATGGAGCAACTGTTGCGGGGAATCTTGGGGCCAAACAGTGAAGGATGGAAATGCAAGCTTCTCATGGCTGAGTTTGCCTACAACTCGGAAGTCCACGCCTTGAAAGAGAGGTCCCCCTTTGAGGTGGTGTATGGAGTGCAGCTTGCATGTCCCTCAGACATGGCGATGGGATCGGACTTATCCGCGGTGCACCAATTTATAAGTGACTTCACGAAAGTGTGGTAGAGCGTACGTGAGGTGCTTCACAAGGCATAGCAGCAGACAAAGCAGCAAGCAGATAAGCACCAGACATCCGAAGAGTTCTTAGTGGGACAAAAGGTTTTGCTGAGTTCACGAAACCTTCAACTGGCTGGGGTGGGTAGCCACAAGCTCAAGCCTCAGAGGATGAGCCCCTTTCTGGTCAAGGAGAAGCAGTCCACGGTGAGCTATGAGTAGGAGCTTCCGGACCACAATGGGAGTCATCCCGTGTTCCATGCTTCTCTCCTCAAGGCTTACAAGGAGCCGGATGCGCAGTTTGCAGCATGGGGACAGGCTCCTCCTCCACCGGTCTTGTGGAGGGTGCAGAGGAGTATGTGGTGGAGAAGCATCCGGGGCACCGTCGGTATAGCTATGAGGGGCAGTGCCTGGTGCAATGGCTTGGCTATGGGCCTGAGAACAACTTCTGGATTCCCAAAGCTGAATTCCACAGGTGCGGTGCCGTTAATACAGTCCTCCAAGCGTACCAGGAGTACACCAGGTCGGTGCGTCCTTGGAGGGGAAATGATGTTTTGGGAGCCACCAGCTGAAGTGGTGATTACATCATGATGCTGATGTAATCACCACTTCAGTGATGAAGTGGTGATTACATCACCACTTCATCACTTTGATTTTATGCTCCCATTAGATGAAAAATAAAAACCGTGAAAAATCAACCCAAGGACTGGGTCATTTGGTGCAGGGACAAGAAAGATTCGGCCGTGCAAAGGTGGGAGGTACACCTCCCGAAAACAGGAGACGTTCGACCCCCAGCACGGCGGAGCAAATTTCTCGCCCACCACAGCCAAAGTGCCCCTACATGGATGCTTAGCCAATGAGGCAAGGTTGATTGGGGTCACGGGCGCTTTGGGATGGTGGCTGGAGCTGCATTTTTAGGCAAGGGCACTTTGGGCGGCCGTGACCCCCACTAGCGGTGCTGCCAGTTGCAGTCACGAGTGGAGCACTCAAACGGCTATAACTCAGCCGATTCTCCACGGATTCAGGTGTTTTTTGGTGTGTTGGAAATCTTGCAACACGTACTACATTATGCATGTATTATTTATTTCATTCCACCTTAGTAGAGGCTGTTGGAGTGCTGAGGGGCTCTTGGCTAGATGAGAGGGGCTAGTACATAAGGAAGCCTAGGGGTTGTTCTAGGCATGTCAATCTTACCCGAGAACTTTGTATATTGTCTTGTATTGATCTCTCAAGTAGAATGATTCATTCCTTGCACAACTCTCCTTGTTCTTTAACCATTGCTTTGCACACGTCCATTCGATCCTACAAGTCTTCTGTAGCGTACCTTCCTACAAAGGCCGCCGAGAGAGTCGGGCCGCGCGAACCTCGGTCACTAGCGGTGGTCTTGTTGGTAGGAGAGGGTCGTGCGGCATCTCAAGGGTTTGCCCAAACACCAAGGGGTCCAGGGTTTATCTAAGCGCTTGGCGTGTGACGGTCACGCTGGAAACTCCTCGGTTCACACATTGTATAGGACTTAGGATAGTTTTGAGGGAATGCTACGTTCCAGTTCTACGACCCGTTGATTGTTGGTTATGTGGGACCTCAAAATACCGCACAAGCATTCTCGGACCTCTTTTGGTGGCTTGGTTGGAGTTTTGATGTCCGAAAGTATTGAATGACATGCGACCCATGTCTTCTGAATAGGGCTACTAACAAGAAGCCTGCTCAACTCCTCAAACAACTTTCCATCCCTTGGACTCCATGGGCATGCGTCATCATGGACTTTGTTGCTGGTCTTTCGGATACGACAGGTGGCCACAATACAATGATAGTGGTTGTATACCTTTGTGCAAAGATAACATATTTAATCTCTAGAACTCCGGACATGTATGTGGAGAGACCGCTTCTCTCTTCTTTGAGGATGTTGTGTAATACCATGGCTTGCCATTGTGCATTAAATCCAACTGAGATAGAAGATTTTCTAGTAAGGCATGAAAAAAGATTCATGATTACTTTGGTAGTAAGTTGTAAATGTTGACAACATTTCACCCTCAAACTGACGGACAAACAAAGTACATGAATCCTACTTTAGAGTAGATACTCTGCATGTACGTGGACCATGCCATGAATGGTTGGGATGCATCCCTTACATCGACAGAGTTTGCGGTTAAGTCGTTGAACGAGTCCAGTTAGTTTACACTGTTTTTGTCAAACAGTAGTCGGCATGCAGTGATGCCCTGTTCATTAGTAAAGGGTGTGAGTACAAGATGGCATGTTTCTTTTGCTCAAGCCTTTGTGGAGCGCATAGACTCCTTGTTACAAGAGGTGAAGGGCAACCTTCAAGCGGCTCGACAACAAAAAGTGGCATATGCTGAAAAACATCACCGTGAGGTCTCATTTGACATTGGCGGCAAGATGTTGCTCAACACAGAGAGCCTCTGGCCTGAATCGCCAGGGGCGCAAAAACTACTACCAAAGTGGATCAGGCCGTCTTCCATCATTGCACACATCGGACTAGTGACGTACAGATTATTTCTTCCATCGATTATGAAGATTCATGATGAATTTCATTTGAGCTTGGTGGCTACATTAATGGCACAAAGAACTATTCAGCTACCACCGGTAGTCGTTGCTGTCAAAGGCCAATACAAGGTCCCTCCTCTGCTCCAACACTACAAGTGTACACTCCGGTTGTTAGGGAATGCCTTGTTTGTTAGGATGGTTTTGGACATGGACATTACTCATGAGAGCCCGAATCATGCTTACCTATGAGGGTCGTCAACAATTATTGGAGTGAGCTGGTAGCTTGCATAGATCGATGCATGGCAATTGGCACCACTTCAATGCAAAAACAGTGAACACCATTCCTGAAGGGAGGTATCTGTGGAATGTGTTTCTGTGAATGCCTTCCAGCGATCCGCCTTGCTTGACGTGTTTGATTTTGTCTCATGCAACTCGGCGGTCGTTGAGAGGGTCAAAATCGTTGAATTTTTTGCCCCTTGTTCAGTGTTGTAGGATGGATCGGGAATGCTCTGCCCCTTGTGGAGATATGATTCCTGGATTTGTTGTGGTGTGACAATACTATGCTCTGTCTCATGTGAGATATGACCTGTGAGTGCACCATGTGGACGAGTGATTAACTGAGCCATTTTGTTGATTTGGCCAAGTGAGAGGCCATGAGTTTGATCATGGCTCCATGCACATCATTTTTTGCTATCGAAGCTTCCAAGAAAGAAAGTCCATAGCTTCTTGGAAGCTACATGGTTGGTCTGTCACCTTGACACTAGGATGATGATGTGTCAAGCCCATAGTGAAAGTCTATTGGCGATGTGGCTGGGTCAGGCCACTCCCCAGGAATGTGCTTTTGAGTTCTAAGGCTAGAGAGTCAGCTATACAAGGACTTGTCTTGCATGCTTATCAATTAACCCTTGCATGATGCTGTCTTGTGTTTTGATGACTAGATCTCTTCTCGAGATATAATGCTAAGGCGTTAGTACTCTTGGAGGTGAAGTGCATGTCTGATTACGTTTAGGGTGCATGACACATGTCAACGAAGGAAGAAGGTGTAGAAACCTTTGTAGGACTTTTTGGTTGTGCAGTTTCTCTGCCAGAGGTGGTTAGCTCAGTAGCTAACAAAGGGTTATGGGCCCACTCCTGTGATAAGAGAAGTTTCACGTACGCAACCGCTAAGGTCACAAGCAACGAGAGTGCCTTTGCCCTCACCCAAACTCTCTGTTTACAGATTAATCATCAGCCGTAGGAGAATGCAAGACATCTGCATCTTTCCGCCTTGGGAGCTGACATCAGCCTACATCAGGCTACATCAGCCTACACCTACTCGCATCGGCTAATGTGAACAGGGCAAGCAATTGCCTCTTCTCACCAATAGCCAACAACGACCTCAAAAACAGCTGCATTTGCATCAACAATAGGTACAACAGCTGTAGAAATTGTAGTTTGAGGGGTGGCAGGGACAGGAGAACTGGGGAGCCATTCTCCCATCCTCAGGTTTGATGGAGAGGGGTTTGCGCTGTGGAAGTGGCAGTTCGAGATCATCATGGATGATAGAGACTTGCTAGGATGTTTTGACGGAACTATCCCAGCACGAAAGGAGAAGGGTGTTGACCTTGTGGCGTGGGTTAAGCTTAACAAGAAGGCTCTCGCCGTTCTCAGGTCCTCCATGCAACCCGCAGTCCTCTCACACATCGGCGGCTGCGTAGTGGCAGCCGTGGCATATGCCAAACTAGGCAAGGTGTTTTTGTCCTCCTCACTTGCCAACCGTCTCTTCATTCTATAGAACCTGACGAGCATGAGGCTTGTTGAAGGGGAGGATGTCTTCGCCTTCATGCAGAAGTTTGAGGCGCTCTTGCAACAACCCACCGGCATGGGCTGTGACCTAAAATCCAATATGTAGGCCATGATCTTTCTAATGAAACTGATGGAGAGCTGGGGTCTCATGATCATAGTGATTGGAGGGTGGACAGAAGAGCAAGTATCCTATATCACCGTCTTGGAGGATGTGCGTAATGAAGCCATGCGTTGAAGGAGCAGGGAAGCAAACATGGCTGCCTTTTCCTCGCAGAGCAGTTGCACCTTCCGCAATACCTCTTCCTCTAGGTACAAGAGAAACAACATCACTGGGAATAGTGGAAGGGGTCCAAAGTGCCAAGGAAACTACCACAACTGTAATAAGGCTAGACACTGGACTCCGGAGTGTGGGGAACCCAAGAATGAGGGAGGAGACAAGGATGAATGGTGAAGGGGAAATGGTGGGAAGGATCCTACAAGCTTCATGGATGAGTGTACCTCCAACAAAGGGATGGCGATACTCAGGCCAGGACTTGCGGCCTTGTCTCGGGCACAAACGAGCACACAACTTACGAGAAGAGGGACATCATCTCTCTTTCTCCATGCAACAAGAACTTAAGATTCGCTAACGGCAAGGTTGAGGTAGCAGAGGGGATTGGTGACAAGCTAGTCATAGTGGGTTTCAACAGTGCAGAATCCAACCTCAAGCTAGAGGGGGTAGTCTACTTGCCCACCTTTACTGCCAACCTGCTCTCCATCTCTAAGATAACTGACCATGGCATGAAATTTGTCTTTACAGAGAAGGAAGTAACGATAGTCCTGACCAAGGACATCAACATTTCCTACTCTATCAAGGATTTTGCTGCAAAGGTGTCAGGATGAGATCCGCTTAGATGCGGTCCCGACGTTGGTCTGATAGACTCTATTGGTTCACGTCTACTGTTTTGGGCGAATCTGAGACTGAGCATGAGCTTTCTGGTCGCCTCACGCTATGTGAGCAGGAATTTAGAGACAGTCATTTTGCGAAGGGAAAAACGTCTTTTTGCGTTGTTTTTTGAACATAAACATCATCACAACATTTATAGCAATAGTCATGAGCTTTCCAACACACCAAACTGCGCGTCATTTGGCCAAGCATAGCTCAAGTTATGCTTGCCGAAGAGCAAGTCTCACCCACCACACAAACGCCTAACGCCTCCATGGCGCGCACACGCCGTGGCACCTTCCTTCACGTGCCAAGTGCCTTTACCAAGGCGCAGGTCCACTTGCACATGGTGTAGGGGTCCCCTGCACTATTTCCACGCACTCTACCCACTTTTGGGTCGAGTTTGGTGATGGGGTGTGACGAGGTTCGAAACCTGCCTGGGGACCTGCAGTCGGAACTTTGACCAAGTCCCTGAGTAACAAAACGTACTATTGAGTTTCGCACGCTGAGCCATGATTTTGGCTAAGTCCCTCAGTAACAACCTGCACTTATCCACCGGACGCCTCGGCAGGTCTTCCGGAGCAATTTCTCCAGATGGTATTTTTGTTACTCAATCCGGTCGACTATCCACTGGATTTCAAATCGCAGCCGGCTCCCACAGTCGCTGCGCACACCCTAACTTTGGAAGGTCATCTCCCTCGATGCTTGTCCGATTCCAGTGAAACAACTTCCACCGGATTCAGCAACTTGTAAACTTTAAAGGGCAATCCTCCATTTAAGGATCCGAGCAATTGTCAAGTCACCAGATCCGCCGGAGCGGAGTTTCCACTTTCTGGCGGCTCGTTGGCACCTCCCGACGCCGCACTTGGGCATGCGGAGGGGCAATTTTTCAACATTCTCCCCCTTGCAGCTGCCATGCCCGCTGATCCTGCTTGCTCTTACTCATCTTCCGCTGCGCGCTCCAGCCAGTCATAGCTGGTCATCCCAAGTCCGGCGACGCTCATCGCGTGCCGGTCTGCGGGTTGCGCTTTGGTCAAGCAATCCGCAAGCATGTTGTGCGTGCTGCATACTGCAGCACCACCTGCCCCTTTTTGACCATGTCCCGTGCGTAGTGATAACTCATGTCAATGTGCTTCGTCCTCCTCTGCTGCGTTGGGTTGTTGGTCAGCAAGATGGAGCCGGTGTTGTCCTCTTGCACCGCCGTAGGCTCCAGCTGCGGCACGCCCAGCTCCCCCAGCAACCTGCAGAGCCACACCGCCTCCTTGACTGCCTCAGCCAGCGCGATGTACTCTGCTTCCACTGTGGAGATGGCGACGCAGTCCTACTTCCTGCTGCACCACGAGACCGCTGCACCATCGAGGAAGAACACGTATCCGGATGTGGACTTCCGCTTGTCCACATCGCTAGCGTAGTCGGCATCCGTGTAGCAGACCAGACGCAAGGGGTCCGCCCACCCCTTGCTGTCGAACCTCAGGCGCGCGTGCCGCGTCGCCTACAGCTAGCGGAGGATGCGCTTGACCGCCTGCCAATGTAGTGGCCCTGGATCGGCCACGTACCTGCTCACTTGGCCCACCGCGTAGGCCAGGTCCGGTCGAGTCGCCACCATGGCGTACATGAGGCTGCCTACCGCCGATTGGTAAGGCACCCCTGCCATATCCTCCCGCTCTTCTTTTGATTGCGGCGCCATTGCCGCACTTAGTTCACAGGTCGTGGAGACAGGACTGCACACTAGTTTGCACTCCACCATGCCGTACCGCTTCAGCACCTCCGCCACGTATTTGGCCTGCCCCAGCTCAAGTGTGTGCGCCCTCCGGTTTCGCGTAATGCTCACCCCGAGGTAGAACTCCAGCTCCCCCATGTACGACATTTGGAGCCTGCTGCTCAGCTGCTCTTTCAGCTGCTGTAGGCTCAGCAGGTCTGAGGAGCACAAGATCACATCGTCCACATAGAGTGCGACAATCTGATGGAGCTCCTTGTTGCACCNGCCTGCAGGTAGCGGAGGATGCGCTTGACCGCCTGCCGGTGTAGTGGCCCTGGATCGGCCACGTACCTGCTCACTTGGCCCACCGCGTAGGCCAGGTCCGGTCGAGTCGCCACCATGGCGTACATGAGGCTGCCCACCGCCGATTGGTAAGGCACCCCTGCCATATCCTCCCGCTCTTCTTTTGATTGCGGCGCCATTGCTGCACTTAGTTCACAGGTCGTGGAGACAGGACTGCACACTGGTTTGTACTCCACCATGTTGTACCGCTTCAGCACCTCCGCCACGTATTTGGCCTGCGCCAGCTCAAGTGTGTGCGCCCTCCGGTTTTGCGTAATGCTCACCCCGAGGTAGAACTCCAGCAACCCCATGTCCGACATTTGGAGCCTGCTGCTCAGCTGCTCTTTCAGCTGCTGTAGGCTCGGCAGGTCTGAGGAGCACAAGATCACATCGTCCACATAGAGTGCGACAATCTGATGGAGCTCCTTGTTGCACCGCACGTACACACTGTGATCCGCCTCACAGCGCTTGAAGCCGAGTTGTGCCATGAAGCTATCCATCTGTTGGTACCAGCATCGGGGCGATTGTTCTAGCCTATACAAGGACTTCCGCAGCTTGCACACCTTGCCCTCTGGTTCCTCCTCCCCCTCCAGCACGTCCATGTAGATTTCCTTGTCAATGATGCCATTGAGGAAGGCCGTCTTTACGTCCATTTGGTGGAGCTCCATGTCCTTCGCGGCTGCCACCGCAAGGATCTCCCGGATGCGTGTGAACTTGGCGACGGGGGCGAACGTCTCATCGTAGTGCTCGCCCTTACGCTGTGCGTACCCCTTCGCCACAAGCCGCGCCTTGTACTTGTCAACCACACCTTCCTTTGTAAACTTAGTCTTGAAAACCCACTTGGAGCCGATGACCTTGGCGTCTTTCGGCCTGTCAACCAGCTGCCACGTGTCGTTTTCAGCAATGGACGCCAACTCCCATTTGATGGCGGCGTTCCATTGCTTCCCCTGGGGCTGCACAAGCGCCTTTTGCACGGTCGTCTGCTCCGATGATGCAGCCAGCATGCACCGCATCATGCCGATCCATCGACCGGTGCCCGCGTCGAAATGCTTCCGTGCTCTCCGCTGCCTCCCACTACGACGCGGCAGTCTTGGCGGCGTCTCGTCGCTCTGCTGCGATCCTTCTGACTCAGCCCTCTCCAACGAATCATCGACTAGACGGCTCCCTGAGGATCCCTCCCGCTCCGATGAACCATCAACCGGACGGGCGGCGCGTCCGGAGGATTTTTCTCCGACGCCCGACGCAAACTCCACCGGGAGTGTGCGCTTCGGCACCCGCGGTGCCTCCTTCAACGGATCATTCCGCCGGTTCTCCGGCAGAGCTGCATTGTCGTCGGAGTCCTCCACGTCGGCTGCTGCACCTGCTACACCGCCGTGCTCCAACGCCGCATCATGGACCTCCGCGTCCGCCGGTTCCTCCTCGTAGTCAAGGAGTTGGAACCACTCCCCCTGTTTTGGAGTGTTCCCGACGCTCATGTCGTTACTGTTGCTGCTGAAGCTCTGCTGCTCGTCAAACTCGACGTCACGGCTGCGGATGATCTCTTGCGTGCGCGGGTCCCAGAGCCGGTACGCCTTTTGCGCACTCTCATAGCCAAGGAACAAGCACGGCTTCGCCCGCGGTTCCAGCTTGCTGTCGCACCGTTGCGCCGCCTGCACCATCGCATGTGCCTTGCACCCGAACACCTTCAGGTGCACCACGTTTGGCTTGCGCCCGCTCCAAACCTCCTGCGGCGTCTTCCAGCCGCCCTTGCCCTTCAGCACCGCTATTGGGATGAGGTTAATGGTGTAGCTTGCTGTACGCACAGCTTCCGCCCAAAACCCTCGTGGCAACCACGCGTCCACAAGCATGGTCTGCACCATGTAGAGCAGCGTCTGGTTTGCCCGCTCCGCCACTTCGTTGGACTGTGGCAAATGCGGCGTAGTGGGTTTCCACTTGATGCCCTGTTGCTTCATCTAGCCGCTGCAGCCAACGTACTCTCCGCCATTGTCGCTGCGTAGCGCTCTGACCTTCCGGCCAGTCTGCCTCTCCACCGCTGCGACGTACTCCTTCAGCCGGTCTAGGACCTCGCCCTTCCGCTTCATGAAGTACACGTAGAGTTTTTTGTTGCAGTCATCAATGAAGGTGACAAAGTGTCTCAAGCCGCTGTTTGAAGGCGTTTTGAACGGTCCGCGCACGTGGCTGTGCGACCTCAAGCAGGTCCTTTGCGCGAGTCTCGTTCTCATTGAACGGCTTGCGTCGTGCCTTGTCCAAAATGCAAGGCTCGCACTTTTTGTGTGCTGCTGCATCTGCTGCCGCGTCTGCACCGTCAATGACGAGGCCATGCACCATGTCGCGCTTCGCCATCTCCTTAACGGATGCGGGCGCCGAATGCCCCAACCATCGGTGCCAAAGCTCCAGATCAGCGCTTCTTCCCTTGGCCATGTTGACGATGCGCTTCTGCAAATCTGCTGCGTCGGATGCCGTGGGGACCACCTTGGTCTCCACGATGTAGAGACCGCCCTCGCGCTCCGCCTCCAGCACGACCTCGCCGTCGCCGTCGATGCGCACCACTGCGCCTTTCTTGCGGAAGAGCACCTCATATCCCTTGTCCGTCAAGCGTCTAACACTCCGGATGTCAGCCAGGCCGGGGACGTGCTGCACATGACGGATTGTACACAACTCCTTCTTGCCGCCCGCCACGACTTCCACCTCCACGTCGCCTTGGCCGGCCGCCGGCTCAACTTTGCCGCTCGCGACCACCATTGACTTGGAGGACTTCTCCTAGGTGACGAACCCCATCTTCTCAACTTGGGTGTGCTCCTCGGCCCCGGAATCCAGGCACGGCTTGTTGGCCTTCTTGAGGAAGTGGTTCTTGTTGCTGTTGAGGAGCGACTTGCCCTTGCTTTTTTTGCCGCCGGTCTTCGCCTCCTCCGGGAACTCACGGGCCCAATGTGTCAACCGGCCTGAGGCAAACGGACTAGAAAACAGGGCCGACACAATAGCACCTGCCGTCCGCTCCTAGCATTTCAGCTAGAAGAAGATATCACCCTCAGGATCACGGTTCCACACTGAGCAGTTCCTAGGCAATCACTTGCTAGCAACTGTGTCCACTTAACACTTGGTCACTTTCGCGCGAGGTGCTAGTCAAAGAGTAACTCCTGGGGCTTAGACCAACCAGTGTCTTCTTTATANTGTTCCTTAGTTGGACAACTCTGTGAGGAGCATCTAAGGCCAGATTGTGCAATTAGAATGAGGAATGAGCCTGGTACATATAGTCCTAGGCCTGGCTTCTAAGGTGTGTGGGTAGTGACATTTTTGGGGTGGTCACTCCACACCACCTCACCAGTCTGCCAATTGGCGCATCCACTGACCACCAAGTGGCGCACTCTCCTCATGCATGGAGAAATGTCTAAGAAACTTCCCCTGTGGTAGAAGGTCAAAAAACCTGCTGCGCACATCAAGGCTTGATTGCAGGACCTGTTGTCCCTAAGTCCAACATGCTATCCATTGCGCTACACTTCTGGTGTCTCGCTTGGACTTGCACCACAAACAAGGTCTGGGGGACTTACTCCAAGGGAGCAGTGCATGCCCAACCTGTCCGTCAAGCCATAGCGGTGGCCATGGGGCATAGAAGAACAACAATCTCTCCCTTGCACCTTAGGCTACCTGCTGTGGTAGTTTTTCTTCGGCATGAACCTGTAGCTCTAGGTTGTGTATGTGCATGTATGTTTTCTTGGTCTTTAGTTCTCATCTCTTGCATCCACCATGCCGACTCCTCGAGCACCTGCAACATGCAAGTCACTGTCTAGCGGCTTTGTCAAGAAGTCGGCAAGCATTTTCTTGGTTGCGACGTGCTCCAGTTCCACGACACCCTTGGCGATAAGGTCACGTGAGTAGTGGTACCGAATATCAATGTGCTTTGTACGC
>SZWC01014448.1:51435-66701 GCA_023375785.1 Penium margaritaceum
CTTGAGGTCCGTGAGGGCCTCCTGTGAGAAAGAACACATGATAAGATCATCCACGTACAACGCCACAAGTAGCAAGCCATGTTCGTCCTCCCGCACATAGACGCTAGGGTCATTCTTGCAATGTGCGAAGGAGATCTCAGCCATGAAGCTGTCCATCTCCTTGTACCAGATCCGTGGGGCCTGTTCCAGCCCGTACAACGCCTTCACCAGCTTGCACACCTTACCCTCGGGTGCTTTGATACCTTCCGGTACCTCGATTAGCACCTCCTTGTCGAGCTTCCCATAAAGGAAGGCTGTCTTCACATCCATCTGGTGGATCTCAAGGTCTTTGGCGGCAGCGACAGCAAGCAGGGACCTGATGGAGGCAAACGTGACGACCGCTGCAAAGGTCTCATCGTACTCGGACCCTGCGCGCTGTGAGAACCCTTTCGCCACGACCCTTGTCTTGTACTTGTCGATGCTATCATCTTGCTTCCGCTTCAACCTGAGCACCCACTTTGAGCCCACCACGTGAGCGTTAGTGGGTCTGTCCACCAGCACCCATGTGCCATTTTCTTCGATGGACGCGAGCTCGCTGTCCACCGCCTCCTTCCACTTGGCCGCATTGGGCCTTGCCAGCGCCTCAGCCACAGTGAGCGGCTCTCCCTGAGCAAAACAGGACCAGCTCAGTCCAGTCCAGCTTCTAGTGTCAGCATCGTACTTTGGAGTTTGTTTTCTTTGTCGTGTGCTGCTACGTTGCATTGGTGGTGGATGTTTGCCATGCTGTTGCTCCTTTGGTGTCGGCTGCCCTGGAGTTAACTTTTCCTCTTTTGAAGAGCCACTGGCCTCTGAGCTGGTCTCAGAGGCCTCGGACGTCTCTGACTCTGTGTCGGAGCTCGCCGCTGCGTCAGCCTGTGCAGCCGCTCCCCCTGGCACACCACTCTTCTTCACGTCCTGCCGCACTGGTACCACTTGCCAGTTTTCAGGAGCTTGATCTCATGACTCTAGCAGCACCAACCACTCTCCTTGTTTTGGAGTTTCCGTGGGATCAAGCATCTCTTCCTTGCCTGGTTTCCTCTCGTCAAAGGTTACATCCCGGCTGGTGATGAGTCTTCTTCCTGCCAGGTCCCACAAGCGATATGTCTTGTGGGCCGTCTCATAGCCCACCATAATGCACTTTCGTGCTCTTGAATCCAGCTTGCCGGCACCCTCACCCGCCTGGACCTTTGCCCATGCGGTGNCGTGTAAGGCGTTGTGGGCTGGTGGTTGATCCCATGTTGCCGCTTCCAGCCCTTGCATGCCTCGTACTCTCCGCCGTTGTCGCTCCGCATCCCTTTGACTTTCTTTCCGGTCTGTCGCTCCACCATGGCGACAAACTCCTGCAACTTTTCTCCGACCTCTCCCTTTGTTTTGAGGAAGAAGATCCACACCTTGCGGCTGTGGTCATCTATGAAGGTCAGAAAATACTTGCTACCACCATTTGACGCCGTGCGAAAGGGTCCACACACGTCGGTGTGAATCAGGTCAAGGGCTGATTTTGCGCGGCGACCATTGCGCTCAAAGCGCGTTCGTTTGGTCTTACCTTGGAGGCAAGGTTCACACAGGCTGCCACACCCAACCGCATCCTTCTTGCAACCATCCATGCCACGGACCAGCTTTTGTTGCTGAATGACTTGGAGCGTGCTGTTTGCAACGTGCCCAAAGCGTCTGTGCCACAGATCAGTGTCTTCATCCTATGCGGTAGAGGTTGCTTTTTCAGTTCTCGTTGGTGTGCTCTCCTGTGTTAATGCCGAGACCACTGCCTCTGCTGCACCCGCATGACCCTCGTCTTCCAAGCTCTTTGCTGCCATTGTCTGCAATACGTAGAGTCCGTCAACCCGTGGAACCTGTGCCACGAGATCTTTGTTGGCATAGAGGACCTTGATGTCCTCGTTCCTGGCGATGACCGCCTTCTTCTGTGTGAACACCACTGTCATGTCGTTGTCCGTTATCTTTGACACGGACAGAAGGTTTGCCGCAAAGGAGGGCATGTAGACCACGTCATGTAGCTGTAGATCCTTCTCTTCACCATTAAGGTTGA
This sequence comes from Penium margaritaceum, assembly GCA_023375785.1. Lineage (NCBI taxonomy): Eukaryota > Viridiplantae > Streptophyta > Zygnematophyceae > Desmidiales > Peniaceae > Penium > Penium margaritaceum. The sequence continues at coordinate 53,495 of SZWC01014448.1, forward strand.
TGCTTACCAACTTGTCTCCCACGCCCTTTGCATTGACGACATTGCCGTTTGCACATCTGAACCGCCGATCGGTGGGGCCGATGGAGACAAATCCAGCCTGGTCATTGCTGGAGTGATGATCGGTGCCGGAGTCAAGCCCAAAAGCTCCTGGCCTGAGCAGCGCCGCTCCTTTTGCTAGAGGCGTGCTTTTTGCCATCATGTTGGTGGCTTCTTTGCCACCCTTTTTGTTGCCTTTGTTCCCACCGCTTCTGCCATCTTCCTTCTTTGGCGATCTGCACTCTCTTGCCCATTGCCCAGGTTTACCGCAGTTGCGGTAGTTACCCTGTCGCTTGGGAGCCTTGCCGCCATTGTTGCCTCCGCCACCACCGCTTCCGCTGCCGCCTTTCTGACCAGAGGCTGACCCTTTTCTCCCGCGGCCACCGTAGCGTGCGGCATAGGCTGAGAAGTTAGCCTCACTTCCGTTGCGGCACATGGCCTCGTTTCGCACGTACTCGGACACTGCCGTGTATGTCAGGTCGTCCTCCTTCCAGCCGCCCATGACGGTGATCATTGGGCTCCAGCTCTCTGGTAGCGCCATGAGGAGGATCATGGCTTGCATGTTCTCGTCAAGGTCCCAGTTCATCTGGCGAGTCTCGCCAAGGAGTCCTTCAAACTCCTGTAGGAAATCGGGGATTGATTTGCCCTCATTCACTCCCATGCTGATCAGCCGTTGTAGGATGAATAGTCTGTTCACAAGGGAGGTGGATTGGTGCACGCGCTTGAGCTTGTCGTAAACTTCGGAAGCCAGCGTGTACCCGGCAATGATGGGAACATACTTCTTGGCTATCGCGTTGCTGAGGAATGACATGACAAAATCATTTTGATCCATCCATACCTCATGCTCAGATGTGCCTTCCGCAGGAACCTGCTCCTCTCCCTTCAGTAGCTTGATGAAGCCGCGCACTTTCATCGCCAGCTCGAACTGCCATCTCCAAAGGGGGATGTCAATCACCTCAAAAATGGGGATTCCTCCCAGGGGTCCAAGACCTTGCGGCAGTGACCCACCCAGGGTCACAACCTTAGATGCTCCTCACAGACTTTGCGGCAGTGACACACCCAGGGTCTTGCCACCAAGGGCAGAGGTTGTCCTGGTTGGGACACAAGGGTCGTGCCTCCAAGGGCAGAGCTTATCCTTAGCCCTTGTGTGCTAAGTGTAGACCAAGCCGTTGGAGCTGATGAAGCTGATGGAGCTAATGGAGCTGATGGAGCTGATGTGTGCACTTGGAGAGAGCGTACCAGAGTTGAGCGAAGCGTGCCTTACAACTGGTCAGTGTGGGCCCATAACCCTTTGTGAACCGGCCTGAGGCAAACGGACTAGAAAACAGGGTCGACACAATAGCACCTGCCGTCCGCTCCTAGCATTTCAGCTAGGAGAAGATATCACCCTCAGGATCACGGTTCCACACTGAGCAGTTCCTAGGCAATCACTTGCTAGCAACTGTGTCCACTTAACACTTGGTCACTTTCGCGCGAGGTGCTAGTCAAAGAGTAACTCCTGGGGCTTAGACCAACCAGTGTCTTCTTTATACTGTTCCTTAGTTGGACAAGTCTGTGAGGAGCATCGAAGGCCAGATTGTGTAATTAGAATGAGGAATGAGCCTGGTACATATAGTCCTAGGCCTGGCTTCTAAGGTGTGTGGGTAGTGACACTTTTGGGGTGGTCACTCCACACCACCTCACCAGTCCGCCAATTGGCGCATCCACTGACCACAAAGTGGCGCACTCTCCTCATGCATGGAGAAATGTCTAAGAAACTTCCCCTGTGCAAAAAGGTCAAAAACCCTCTTGCACACATCAAGGCTCGATCGCAGGACCTGTTGTCCCTAAGTCCAACATGCTATCCATTGCGCTACACTTCTGGTGTCTCACTTGGGCTTGCACCACGAACAAGGTCTGGGGGACTTACTCCAAGGGAGCAGTGGATGCCCAACCTGTCCATCAAGCCATAGCGGTGGCCATGGGGCATAGAAGAATAACACAATGGCCCTCTTTGCCGCAATTGCGGCACGCACCTTTCTTGGCGCCCTTCTTGCCGCCGCCCTTTTGGCCACTTCCTCGGCCACCGCTTCCGCCACCCCGCGTTTTGGTGACAAGGACCGATGAGGAAGACAAGGACTCCCCGCAGCTCCTTCGTTGCGCCTCGTTGCGGATGTACTCTGCGACCGCGCCATAGGTGAGCTTGTCCTCCGACCATCCTCCAAGGACAATAATGAGTGGGCCCCAACTGTCAGGTAGGACCATGAGGAGAGCCATTGCCTACAGCTGCGTGTGGAAGATCACGCAGCTCCGTACAGCTGCGTGATCTTCCACCCCACGTCATTGCATTGCGAGGCGAGCGACTCGATCGGCTGCATGGCGGAGAGGACATCATCTCCCTCCTCGATTCTCACGGAGTCCCTTCATTGTGAAGATTTTGTTCGCGATCGGCTTGGATTGGTGGATGGCACAGAGCTTTTGCCAAGCTTTGGCTGCTAGCTTGCAACCCTCGAAGAAGCCCCACTGCGACTCGGCCGTCCCGGACACCAGGAGCATGAGCGCCTCCGTGTTCTTCTTTTCGAAGGCCTGCTTCTTTGCGTCCGTAGCAGTCACCTTAGTGAGCACCTCCTTTCCCAACATGACATCAAGTAGCCCCTTATGCGAGAGGTGCAGCTCAAACTGCCACCTCCATAGCCCAAAGCACGGGCCGCCAGCATACTTCTGAATGGGCTGCGTCTCCTTCTGCGCCATGTGCGCAGCTCCTACTCCGACGAGTTCTTAGAACTTCATGGCGACGTCCAAGATGAGGATCCCGTGCGCTGCGGAAGACGTGAACGTTGGAGGTGTTCAGACCCGTGGGCCCATAACCCTTTGTCATGATGAGATCCACGTGGATGCGGTCCCAACGTTGGTTTGATAGACTCTATTGGTTCACGTCTACTGTTTTGGGCGAATCTGAGACTGAGCGTGAGCTTTCTGGTCGCCTCTCGCTATGGCTAAGTCCCTCACTAACAACCTGCACATTTGGATCCGGTGGATGATCTACCTGATCCGGTGGATTATCCACCGGACGCCTCGGCAAGCCTTCCGGAGCAATTTCTCCAGATGGTATTTTTGTTACTCAATCCGGTCGACTATCCACCGTATTTCGAATCGCAGCCGGCTCCCACAGTCGTTGCACACACCCTAACTTTGGAAGGTCATCGCCCTCGATACTTGTCCGATTCTGGTGAAACAACTTCCACCGGATTCAACAACTCGTTAACTTTAAAGGGCAATCCTCCATTTAAGGATCCAAGCAATTGTCAAGTCGCCAGATCCTCCGGAGCGGAGTTTCCACTTTCTGGCGGCTCATCGGCACCTCCCGACGCCGCACTTGGGCATGCGGAGGGGCAATTCTTCAACATTCTCTCCCTTGCAGCTGCCATGCCCGCTGATCCTGCGTGCTCTTACTCATCTTCCACTGTGTGCTCCAGCCAGTCATTGCTGGTCATCCCAAGTCCGGCCACGCTCATCGCGTGCCGGTCTGCAGGTTGTACTTTGGTCAAGCAATCCGCAAGCATGTTGTGCGTGCTGTAGTGCTGCAGCACCACCTGCCCCTTTTCGACCATGTCCCGTGCATAGTGATAACGCACGTCAATGTGCTTCGTCCTCCTGTGCTGCGTCGGGTTGTTGGTCAGCAAGATGGAGCCTGTATTGTCCTCTTGCACCATCGTAGGCTCCAGCTGCGGCACGCCCAGCTCCCCCAGCAACCTGCGGAGCCACATCGCCTCCTTGACTGCCTCAGCCAGCGCAATGTACTCTGCTTCCACTATGGAGATGGCGACGTAGTCCTACTTCCTGCTGCACAACGAGACCGCTGCACCATCAAGGAAGAACACGTATCCGGATGTGGACTTCCGCTTGTCCACATCGCTAGCGTAGTCTGCATCCGTGTAGCAGACTAGACGCAAGGGGTCCGCCCACCCCTTGCCGTCGAACCTCAGTCGCGCGTGCCGCGTCCCCTACAGGGAGCGGAGGATGCGCTTGACCGCCTGCCAATATAGTGGCCCTGGATCGGCCACGTACCTGCTCACTTGGCCTACCGCGTAGGCCAGGTCCGGTCGAGTCACCACCATGGTGTACATGAGGCTACCCACCGCCGATTGGTAAGGCACCCCTGCCATATCTTCCCGCTCTTCTCTTGATTGCGGCGCCATTGCCGCACTTAGTTCACAGGTCGTGGAGACAGGACTGCACACTGGTTTGCACTCCTCCATGCCGTACCGCTTCAGCACCTTGGCCACGTATTTGGCCTGCCCCAGCTCAAGTGTACGCGCCCTCCGGTTTCGCGTAATGCTCACCCCGAGGTAGAACTCCAGCTCCCCCATGTCCGACATTTGGAACCTGCTGCTCAGCTGCTCTTTCAGTTGCTGTAGGCTCGGCATGTCTGAGGAGCACAAGATCACATCGTCCACGTAGAGTGCGACAATCTGATGCAGCTTCTTGTTGCACCGCACGTACACACTGTGATCCGCCTCACAGCGCTTTAAGCCGAGTTGTGCCATGAAGCTATCCATCTGTTGGTACCAGTATCAAGGCGATTGTTTTAGCCCGTACAAGGACTTCCACAGCTTGAACACCTTGCCCTTTGGCGCCTCCGCCCCCTACGTCACGTCCATGTAGATTTCCTTTTCAATGATGCCATTGAGGAAGGCCGTCTTTACGTCCATTTGGTGGAGCTCCATGTCCTTCGCGGCTGCCACCGCAAGGATCTCCCGGATGCTTGTGAAGTTGGCGATGGGGGCAAACGTCGCATCGTAGTGCTCGCCCTTACGCTGTGCATACCCCTTCGCCACGAGCCGCGCCTTGTACTTGTCAACCACACCTTCCTTCGTGAACTAAGTCTTGAAGACCCACTTGGAACAGATGACCTTGGCGTCTTTCGGCCTGTCAACCAGCTGCCACGTGTCGTTTTCAGTAATGGACGCCAACTCCGATTTGATGGCGGCGTTCCATTGCTCCCCCTTCGGCTGTGCAACCGCCTCTTGCATGGTCGGCAGCTCCGTTGATGCAGCAGCATGCACCGCATCATGCCGATCCATCGACCGGTGCCTGCGTCGAAATGCTTCCGTGCTCTCTGCTGCCTCCCGCTGCGGCGCGGCAGTCTTGGCGGCATCTCGTCGCTCTGCTGCGATCCTTCAGACTCAGCCCGCTCCGGTGAACGACCGGACGGCTCCCCAAGGATCCCTCCCGCTCTGATGAACCATCAACCGGACGGGTGGCGCGTTAGGAGGATTTTTCTCCAACTCTCGACGCAAACTCCGCCGGGAGTGCGCGCTTCGGCACCCGCGGTGCCTCCTTCGACGGATCATTCCGCCGGTTCTACTGCCCTGCTGCATTATCGTCAGAGTCCTCCACCTTGTCTGCTGCACCTGCTACACCGCCGTGCTCCGACGTCGCATCATGGACCTCCACGTCCACCGGTTCCTCCTCGTAGTCAAGGAGTTGGAACCACTCCCCCTGTTTTGGAGTGTTCCCGACGCTCATGTCGTTACTGTTGCTGCTGAAGCTCTGCTGCTCGTCGAACTCTATGTCACGGCTGCGGATGATCTCTTGCGTGCGCGGGTCCCAGAGCCGGTACGCCATTTGTGCACTCTTGTAGCCAAGGAACAAGCACGGCTTCGCCCGCGGTTCTAGCTTGCTGTCGCATCGTTGCCCCGCCTGCACCATCGCATGTGCCTTGCACCCGATTACCTACAGATGCACCACGTTTGGCTTGCACCCGCTCCAAACCTCCTGCGACGTCTTCCACCTACCCTTGCCTTTCAGCACCGCTCTTGGGGTGAGTTTAATGGTGTAGCTCGCTGTACGCACAGCTTCCGCCCAGAACCCTCGCGGCAACCCCGCATCTACAAGCATGGTCCGCACCATGTTGAGCAGCGTCTGGTTTGCCCGCTCCGCCACTCCGTTGGACTGTGGCGAGTGCGGCGTAGTGGGTTCCCACTTGATGCCCTGTTGCTTCATCCGCCCAGTGCAGCCCACGTACTCTTCGCCATTGTTGCTGCGTAGCGCTCTGACCTTCCGGCCAGTCTGCCTCTCCATCGTTACGACATACTCCTTTAGCCGGTCTAGGATCTCGCCCTTCCGCTTCATGAAACACACGTAGAGTTTTTTGTTGCAGTTGTCAATGAAGGTGACGAAGTATCTCAAGCCGCTGTTTGAAGGCGTTGTGAACGGTCCGCGCACGTCGCTGTGCACGACCTCTAGCAGGTCCTTTGCGCAAGACTCGTTCTCGTTGATTGGCTTGCGTCGCGCCTTGCCCAAAATGCAAGGCTTGCACTTTTTGTGCGCTGCTGCATCTACTGCTGCGTCTGCGCCGTCAATGACGAGGCCATGCACTATGTCGCGCTTTGCCATCTCCTTAACGGTTGCGGGCGCCGAATGCCCCAACCGTCGGTGCCAAAGCTCCAGATCAGCGCCTCTTCCCGTGGCCATGTTGACGATGCGCTTCTGCAAATCTGCTGTGTCGGATGCCGTGGGGACGACCTTGGTCTCCATGATGTAGAGACCGCCCTCACGCTTCGCCTCCAGCACGACCTCGCCGTCGCCGTCGATGCACACCACTGCGCCTTTCCTGCGGAAGAGCACCTCATATCCCTTGTCCGTCAAGCGGCTAACACTCAGGATGTCAGCCAGGCCGGGGACGTGTTGCACATCACGGATTGTACACAGCTCCTTCTTACCTTCCACCACGACCTCCACCTCCACGTCGCCTTGGCCGGCCGCCGGCTCGACTTTGTCGTTCGCGAGCACCATTGACTTGGAGGACTTCTAGTAGGTGACGAACCCCATCTTCTCGACTTGGGTATGCTCCTCGGCCCCGGAATCCAGGCACCGCCTGTTGGCCTTCTTGAGGAAGTGATTCTTGTTGCCGTTGAGGAGCGACCTGCCCTTGCTTTTTTTGCCGCCGGTCTTCGCCTCCTCCGGGAACTCACGGGCCCAATGGCCCTCTTTGCCGCAATTGCGGCACGCACCTTTCTTGGGACCCTTCTTGCCGCCGCCCTTTCCGCCACTTCCTCGGCCGCTGCTTCCGCCACCCCGCGTTTTGGTGACAAGGACCGATGAGGAAGACAAGGACTCCCCGCAGCTCCTTCGTTGCGCCTCGTTGCGGATGTACTCTGCTACCGCGCCATAGGTGAGCTTGTCCTCTGACCATCCTCCAAGGACTGTGATGAGTGGGCCCCAACTGTCAGGTAGGGCCATGAGGAGAGCCATTGCCTACAGCTACGTGTGGAAGATCACGTAGCTCCGTGCAGCTACGTGATCTTCCACCCCACGTCATTGCATTGCGAGGCGAGCGACTCGATGGGCTGCATGGCGGAGATGACATCATCTCCCTCATCGATTCTCACGGAGTCGCTTCATTGTGAAGATTTTGTTCACGATCGACTTGGGTTGGTGGATGGCACAGAGCTTTTGCCAGGCTTTGGCTGCTAGCTTGCAACCCTGGAAGAAGCCCCACTGCGACTCGGCCGTCCCGGACACCAGGAGCATGAGCGCCTCCGTGTTCTGCTTTTCGAAGGCCTGCTTCTCTGCGTCCGTAGCACTCGCCTCTGTGAGCACCTCCTTTCCCAACATGACATCCAGCAGCCCCTTATGCGAGAGGTGCAGCTCGAACTTCCACCTCCATAGCCCAAAGCCCGGGCCGCCCGCGTAGCTCCTACTCCGACGAGTTCTTAGAACTTCACGGCGACGTCCAAGATGATGATCCCGTGCGCTGCAGAAGACGTGAACGTTGGAGGCGTTCAGACCCATGGGCCCATAACCCTTTGTCAGGATGAGATCCACGTGGATGCGGTCCCAACGTTGGTTTGATAGACTCTATTGGTTCACGTCTACTGTTTTGGGCAAATCTGAGACTGAGCGTGAGCTTTCTGGTCGCCTCACGCTATGTGAGCAGGAATTTAGAGACAGTCAGTTTGCGAAGGGAATAACGTAGTTTTGCGTTATTTTTTTAACATGATCACAACATTTATAGGGCTAGTCATGAACTTTCCAACGGACAAAATCTGCGCGCGATTCCGCCAAGCGTAGCTCAAGTTATGCTTGCCAAAGCGCAGGTCTCACCCACCAAACTGCTCCCATGTTGTCAGTGTTGAAATAATGGCTCGGCGTCCGGAGCTCAGTAGTACGTTTTGTTATTCGGGGACTTGGTCAAAATTCTGAGTGCAGGTCCGTAGACAGGTTTCAAACCTCGTCACACCCCATCACCAAACTCGACACAAAAGTGAGTAGGGTGCGTGAAAAGAGTGCAGGAGGCCCCTACACCACGTGCAAGAGGATCTGCGCCTTGGGAAAGGCGCTTCGCACGTTATGGAAGGCGCCACGGCGTGTGCGCACCATGGAGGCGTTAGGCGTTTCTGTGGTGGGTGAAACCTGCGCTTTGGCAAGCATAACTTGGGCTACGCTTGGCCGCATTGCGCGCGGTTTGGTGCGATGAAAAGCTCATGACTAGCCCTATAAATGTTGTGATAACGTCCATGCTAAAAAACTAACGTAAAACGATGTTATTCCCTTTGCAAAACTGACTGTCTCTAAATTCCTGCTCACATAGCGTGAGGCAACCAGAAAGCTCACGCTCAGTCTCAGATTCGCCCAAAATAGTAGACGTGAGCCAATAGAGTCTATCAGACCAACGTTGGGACCGCATCCACGCAGAATGCAACCTGACAAAAGGGTTATGGGCCCACGGGTCTGATAGCCTCCATCGTTCACGTGTTCTGCAGCGCACGGGATTGTCATCTTGGACGTCGCCGTGAAGTTCTGAGAACTCGTCGGAGTAGCAGTTGCGCACATGGCGCAGAAGGCGACACAGCCCATTCAGAAGTATGCAAGCGGCCTAGGCTTAGGGCTATGGAGGTGGCAGTTCGAACTGCACCTCTCGCATAAGGGGCTGCTGGATGTCATGTTGGGAAAGGAGGTGCTCATAGAGGCGACTGCTACGGACCCGGAGAAGCAGACCTTCCAAAAGAAGAACACGGAGGCGCTCATGCTCCTGGTGTCCGGGACGGCCGAGTCGCAGTGGGGCTACTTCCAAGGCTGCAAGCTAGCAGCCAAAGCTTGGCAAAAGCTCTGCGCCATCCATCAATCCAAGTCGCTGGCGAACATAATTCTCGCAATGAAGTGACTGCTTACGGTGAAAATCAAGGAAGGAGATGATGTCATCTCCGCCATGCAGCAGATCGAGTCGCTTGCCTCGCAATGCAACGATGTGGGGTGGAAGATCGACACGCAGCTGTAGGAGATGGCCCTCCTCATGGCCCTACCTGACAGTTGGGGTCCACTCATCACCGTTCTCAGAGGATGGTCGGAGGACAAGCTCACCTATGGCGCAGCCGTAGAGTACATCTGCAACGAGGCGCAACGACGGAGCTACGGGGAGTCCTCGTCTTCCTCATCGGCCCTCGTCGCCAAAACACGTGGTGGTGGAAGTGGGGGCAAAGGAAGTGGCGGAAAGGGCGGCGGTAAGAAGGGCGCCAAGAAAGGTGCGTGCCACAATTGCGGAAAAGAGGGCCATGTTGAAGAATTGCCCGTCCGCATGCCCAAGTGTGGCGCCGGGAGGCGCTGACGAGTCGCCAGAAAATGGAAACTCCGCTCCGGCGGATCTGGCGACTTGACATTTACTTGGATCCTAATATGGAGGATTGCCCCTCAAAGTGGACAAGTCTTTGAATCCGGTGGAAGTTGTTTTGCCAGAATCACACAAGTATCGAGGGAGATATGGCTTTCCAAAGTTGGGGTATGCGCAGTGGCTCTGGGAGCCGGCTGCGACTCGAAATCCGGTCGATTATCGACCGGGCTGAGTAACAAAAATACCATGTGGAGAAAATTCTCCGATAGGCCTGCCGAGGCGTCCGGTGGATGATCCGCCTGATCAGGTGGATCATCCACCGGATCCAGTAGTGGAGGTTGTTACTGAGGGACTTAGCCAAAATCCTGGCTCGGCGTCCGAAACTCACTAGTACGTTTTGTTATTTGGGGACTTCGTCAAAATTCTGACTGCAGGTCCGCGGACAGGTTTCGAACCTCGTCACACCACATCACCAAACACGACCCAAAAGAGGGTAGGGTGCATGAAAACAGTGCAGGAGATCCCCACACCATGTGCAATGGGATATGCACCTTGGGAAAGGCGCTTCGCACGTGAACGAAGGCGCCACGGTGAGTGGCGGCGTCAGGGTTCTGTGGTGGGTGAGACCTGCCCTTTGGCAAGCATAACTTGAGCTACGCTTGGCCAAATTGCGCGCGGTTTGGTGTGTTGGAAAGCTCATGACTAGCCCTATAAATATTGTTATTATGTCCATGTTCCAAAACTAACGCAAAATGACGTTATTCCCTTCGCAAACTGACTGACTCTAAATTCCTGCTCACATAGGATGAGGCGACCAGAAAGCTCACGCTCAGTCTCAGATTCGCCCAAAACAGTAGACGTGAACCACTAGAGACGACCAGACAAACGTTGGGACCGCACCACGCGGATCTCATCCTGACAAAAGGGTTATGGGCCCACGGTTCTGAACGCCTCCAACGTTCACGTCTTTTGCAGCGCACGGGATCCTCATCTTGGACATCGCCGTGAAGTTCTGAGGACTCGTCGGAGTAGCTGCTGCGCACATCGTGCAGAAGGAGACGCAGCCGATTCCGAAGTATGCTGGCGGCCCGGGCTTCGGACTATGGAGGTGGCAGTTCGAACTGCACCTTTCGCATAAGGGGCTGCTGGATGTCATGCTGGGAAAGGAGGTGCCCACAGAGGCGACTGCTACGGACGCGGAGAAGCAGGCCTTCGAAAAGAAGAACACGGAGGCGCTCATGCTCCTGGTGTCCGGGACAGCCGAGTCAAAGTGGGGCTACTTCCAAGGCTGCAAGTTGGCAGCCGAAGCTTTGGAAAAGCTCTGTGCCATCAACAAATCTAAGTCGCTCGCGAACAAAACCTTCGCCATGAAGGGACTCCTCACGGTGAGAATCGAGAATGGAGATGATGTCATCTCCGCCATGTAGCAGATCGATTCGCTCGCCTCACAATGCAATGACGTGGAGTGGAAGATCGACACGCAGCTACAGGCGATTGCCCTCCTCATGGCCCTACCTGACAGTTTGGGCCCACTCATCACCGTCCTTGGAGGATGGTCGGAGGACAAGCTCACCTATGGCGCGGTCGCAGAGTACATCCGCAACGAGGCACAGCGCCGGAGCTGCCAGGAGTCCTCGTCTTCCTCATGGGCCCTCGTCATCAAGACGCGTGGTGGCGGAAGCGGGAGCCGAGGAAGTGGCGGAAAGGGCGGCGGCAAGAAGGGCGCCAAGAAAGGTGCGTGCCGCAACTGCGGCAAGGAGGGCCATTGGGCCCGTGAGTGTCCAGAGGAGGCGAAGACCGGCGCCAAAAACAGCAAGGGCAGGTCGCTCCTCAACGGCAACAAGAACCACTTCCTCAAGAAGGCCAACAAGCGGTGCCTGGATTCCGGGGCCGAGGAGCACACCCAAGTGGAGAAGGTGGGGTTCGTCACCTACGAGAAGTCCTCCAAGTCAATGGTGGTCGCGAACGACAAAGTCGAGCCGGCGGCCAGCCAAGGCGACGTGGAGGTGGAAGTCGTGGTTGGCGGTAAGAAGGAGCTGTGCAGAATTCGTGATGTGCAGTACGTCCCCGGCCTGGCTGACATTTTGAGTGTCATCCGCTTGACGGACAAGGGGTATGAGGTGCTCTTCCACAGGAAAGGCGCATTGGCGCGGATCGACGGCGACGGCGAGGTTGTGCTGGAGGCAAAGCGCGAGGGCGGTCTCTACATCGTGGAGACCAAGGTGGTCCCTGTGGCATCCAATGCAGCAGATTTGCAGGAGCGCGTTGTCAACATGGCCAAGGGAGGAAGCGCTGATCTGGAGCTCTGGCACCAACAGTTTGGGCATTTGGCGCCCGCAACCGTTAAGGAGATGGCAAAGCGCGACATGGTGCATGGCCTCGTCATCGACGGTGCAGACGTGGCACCAGATGCAGCAGTGGACAAAAAGTGTGAGCCTTGCATTTTGGGCAAGGCGCGGTGCAAGCCATTCAACGAGAACGCGGCTCGCACAAAGGACCTGCTGGAGGTCGTACACAGCGACGTGTGCAGACCGTTTAAAACGCTGTCAAACGGCGGCTTCAGATACTTCGTCACCTTCATTGACGACTGCAGCACAAAGCTCAACGTGTACTTCATGAAGCGGAAAGGCGAGGTCCTGGACCGAATAGGAGTACGTCGTAGCGGTGGAGAGGCAGTTTGGCCGAAAGGTCAGAGCGCTATGCAGCAACGATGGCGGAGAGTACGTGGGCTGCAGCGGATGGATGAAGCAACAGGGCATCAAGTCGGAATCCACTACGGCGTACTCGCCATATGCCAATGGAGTGGTGGATCGGGCAAACCAGACACTGCTCAACATGGTGCGGACAATGCTTGTGGATGCGGGGTTGCCGCGAGGTTTCTGGGTGGAGGTTGTGCATACAGCGAGCTACACCATCAACCTCACCCCAACAGCAGTGCTGAAGGGTAAGGGCGGCTGGAAGATGCCGCAGGAGGTTTGGAGCGGGCGCAAGCCAAACGTGGCGCACCTGAAGGTGTTCGGGTGCAAGGCAGATGCGATGGTGCAGGCGGCGCAACGACGCGACAGTAAGCTGGAACCGCGGGCGAAGCCGTGCTTGTTCCTTGGCTACAAGAGCGCACAAAAGGTGTATCGGCTCTTGGACCCGCGCACTCAAGAGATCATCCGCACCCGTAACGTCGAGTTTGACGAGCAGCAGAGCTTCAGCAGCAGCAGCAACGACATGAGCGTCGAGAACACTCCAAAACAGGGGGAGTGGTTCCAACTCCTTGACTACGAGGAGGAGCCGGCAGACGTGGAGGCCGAGGATGCTGTGTCGGAGCGCGGCAATGCATCAGGTACAGCAGCCGACATAGAGGACTACAACGACGATGTAGCTCGGCTGGAGATCCGACGGAATGATCCGTCGAAGGAGGCACCGCGGGTGCCGAAGCGCGCACTCCCGGCGGAGTTTGCGTCGGGCGTCGGAGAAAAATCCTCCGGACGCGCCGCCCGTCCGGTTGATGGTTCACCGGAGCGGGAGGGATCCTCGGGGAGCCGTCCGGTCGATGATTCACCGGAGCGGGCTGAGTCGGAAGGATCG
>SZWC01014449.1:0-22791 GCA_023375785.1 Penium margaritaceum
CTCACTATCGTTGGGTCTTCTGCCTTCGGCAGAAGAGCGACGTCGCTCCCACCATTTGGGATTGGCTTGTCCATGCTGAACGCGAGTGTGGTCGCCCTCTCCGCCGCTTCCGTTCTGATCGCGGGGGCGAGTTTATGGGGAAGACAACACTCTTCCTCGCCTCTCGTGGTGTCCATCATGAGACGTCGGTGCCTTGCATGCCAGCCCAGAATAGCATCTCTAAGCGATGGAATCGTACCATGGCCGACGTTGTTTGTACCATGCAGGTCGAATCCGGCATCTCTGACGGCTTCTACTTCGAGGCCATGACCTACATGACGTGGGTCTGGAACCGGATTCACGAAGGACCCATTCCCCGTCAGTCCACCCCATACAAACACTGGTGTGGAGAACGCGCCAACCTACGTCCGGCCCAGGTCTGGGGCTACGTGGCCATCGTGTGGTTGCCTCCCCACACCAGGGTGGCAAGCTTAAGCCTCGCGGTCCACCGTGTACCTTCCTTGGCGTCTCGCGTCAGTCGAAGGCATGGCGCTTCTGGGATCCCACACGACACTGCATCGTCGAGTCCCACGATGTCCTCTTCTTTGAGGACCTATTTTCCCACGACCTCGTTCGCTCCGACATGTCGATGTTCCTCTCATCGCGTGGGGGAGTGATGGGTCCGTCCTCCGTCCAGCCGCGTCCGGACGTTCCATTGTCTGTGCCCACGGGTCCGTCTTCGTCAGCTGCCCCATCTGTGTCCGACAACCCCTCAGAGCCTGCTGCTTCGTCGGTGTCCGCCAGCTTAGGGCCGTCTTACGCGTGTGTGTCCGCCAGTCCCTCGGGGCCGGCTTCCCCATCTGTGTACGACAGTCCCTCAGGACCGGCTACCTCATCCATGCCCGCCAGTCCCTCAGGACCGGCTGTCCCGTCCGTGTCCGCCATTCCCTCAGGGTTGGCTTCCCCATGTACATCTGACAGTCCCTCAGGGCCAGCTTCTCCATCTGTGTCCGACAACCCCTCAGAGCCTGCTGCTTCGTCGGTGTCCGCCAGCTTAGGGCCGTCTTACGCGTGTGTGTCCGCCAGTCCCTCGGGGCCGGCTTCCCCATCTGTGTACGACAGTCCCTCAGGACCGGCTACCTCATCCATGCCCGCCAGTCCCTCAGGACCGGCTGTCCCGTCCGTGTCCGCCATTCCCTCAGGGTTGGCTTCCCCATGTACATCTGACAGTCCCTCAGGGCCAGCTTCTCCATCTGTGTCCGACAACCCCTCAGGGCCGGTTGTCCTGTCTATGTCTGCCAGCCCCTCTGGGCCGGCTGCCTCATCCGCGTCCGACAGCCCATCAGGGCCGGCCGCCCCATCCGTGTCTGCCAGCCCCTGACGTCCGGCTGTCCCATCCATGCCCGCCAGCCCCTCAGGGCCAGCTGTCCCGTCCGTGTCCGCCAGCCCCTTGGCGTCGGCTGCCCCGTCCGTATTGGCGCGCTACACATGTGGTCCGGGCAGGAGCCTCGGACCTAGGCTAACAGTGAGCACTCAGGCCGTCTCCTCATGTCCTCTCACTGAATGACCCCCTGTCATCCCATGAGACTCCTCACCTCATGTTAGATCCACTCCCACTGTTGTGAGTGGGGACCCCGACACCAAGGCACTCGGTTTGGCCACACTATCAGTCATCGCCGACCTACATCCAGGGTCAGCTCTAGACTATGCCTTGCTCCATCAGGAGCACCAGTATGCCGTTGCGACCACACTCACATGGATGCCATCAGGGGCACGGGATGCGTACGCCCTTACTGTCCGTCCCACAGAGCGACCAGAGGACCGAGCCACCCTACGTGAGGCGCGTGCGTCTCCAGAGGCTGCTCACTGGGAGGCTACATGCGCCGACGAGCTTGCTGCCATTCGGCAACATCACGTCTATGAGCTCATTGACCTCCTCCCGGGCCGTAAGGCCATCGGTGCCTTGTGGGTTCTCCGGCGAAAGTGGAAGCCATACGGGTCCTTGGAAAAGTACAAGGCCCGTCTCACAGCCAAGGGGTTTGCTCAGGTCCTTGGGATCGACTATGACCAGATCTTTGCCCAGGTCGGTCGGTTCTCCACCAGCCGGGCGTTGTTCAGCCTGGTTGCCCAACACGGGTGGGAACTGCATCAAATGGATGTGAGCAACGTCTTCCTCCATGGCTTACTGGAGGGCGAGGAGCTCCACATGGTGCAAACTCCACGATTTGACGACGGCTCTGGCAAGGTCTGGAAGTTGTGGAAGGTCCTTTAAGGATTGAAGCAGTCACCACGCTGCTAGAATCAGGAGATCAGTCGTACACTTCTTAGCGGTGGCCTCCTTCACAGCTCTGCCGGCCCCGCGCTATTTATCACTCCACAAGGTCAAACTCTCGTCGCTGTCGAGGTCTATGTCGACGACCTGCTCATCGCATCGCCGGATGCATCTGCTATCTAGCGGGTCAAGGACTTGCTACTGCTGTTGTCGCGGTTGCTGCTGTTGCTACTACTGCTGCTGCTGCTACTACTACTACTACTACTACTGCTACTGTCGTTCCTATTGATGTTGTAGCGGCGGCAGCTGCGACTGCTACTACTACTGCAACTGCTGTAGCCGTTGCAGGAAGGAGGGTCCTCCAACAGAGGAGGATCCCTTTTCGTTCTCTGCCATGTCTCCCCTCCTTGTACCCTTTTTTTTTGCCACAAGGAGACCTTGTTGCTGTATAATTCTTGCATGATGTTTGGTACATGATATGTGATTCACTTCTTGCATGGTCGAGACCCGGGCACTTGGTGGGTTGTACCACTGTCACAAGGAGATCTTGTAATGTGGTTGGTGTTTCTGACGGACAATGAGCGTAGTCCCTCTGTGAGGAGAGGGAGGCACCTGTGCAAGTGTGTTTAATTGGTTCCCGCCATGGTTGGTCTTTCGAGCGACCTTTCCCTTCATTCACTCAGTCATTGTTATGGTGACGGCCGTGTCAGCTAGGGGGACTGTTGGTTTTTGTGGCTTCCACCCGTCACGAATGACGACCATGGTGATTACCCGTATACCTGTACTGATGGTATGGAGTAGCACTACTGGAGAGCACGACGACATGGTGAGGGTCCCGAGACGTCTTCAGCACCTACGATATGACCAGTGTGACGCAGATCCCTGATGTGGACCCAACAGGCACCGGAGCACCCACAGGTGGTGGCTCCACCCATCAGCAACTGCCAGATAGCTGCCACGACGTCTTGGATACTTGTTGGGTTGTTCTGCGGTTTTTTTGCAATTGCTAGAGTTTTCTCGGTGGACTGGCTCTTGAGCCTGATTTGCATGTTTTGCATTGTTTGTCCACCAGTCGATGCCATAATTGTGCGTTGAACCAGTCGTAGCGTCTGGCTCGAGATTCCGCATTTCTACATTCAGACGGTATTGTGTTTGGATGCCTGTGTGTGGAGTTACGGCCAAAACAGTGGTTTTGGGCCGGCTTTAGGAAAAATTGACAATACTGCATGCATCACCCACCGTGCGCCACGGCAGGTATTTATGATGTGTGCTTGTCAGTTGCAATCCCTCTCTGCATTAATAAGCTATTGGAGCTTATGAGACTTCGCATGTCTCCCTAACCTAGCCCCTGCTGTTTCTTGCACCTGCTTGCTTGCTAGTGCGCCAGTTGACTGGACAGTGTCGCCACGTCAACAGCAGCGAGGTCAGGAAGATTCTTAGAAATCTCTCAAGAAGTTGTTGTTGTACTCCTGATATAATATGAGTCATATGATGTGCAAATACAAATCAATGAACATGTTGTTAAGCAAGTGAAGTTTGGAGAAAACAGGTTTCCTCAATTTGTTTATGATGAATGGACCAACCACTCGGGTTTCTGCTTTGCATTGAATTTCTCCACGAAGTCAGAAATTTACAGTAAGGCAAAAGCCACGGTCACCGACATTATCTTATGCTTGTTAGCTGTCAATTTCATCGATGCTTGGGTCTATGCATTTGTTGACGTATCCCTTCCCATATGATATGGACGTTTTGTTGTTGAATATCCATGATGGGTATGTTGAGCTTTACAAAATTCCTCAAATTGCTAGTAGATTTTTGCAAACCAACTTTATCACTTTCTTTCGACACCTATGAAATTTACAAACTTTTATGCGAGTTCGGTTGTCAGTGCCATGTGACCCGCGTAAGTTGTGGAGCATCTGCGTTTGTCTGATTGATCCGCCTTGTTCACTTGTCGGCGTGTGGATGGAACGTTGGTGATAGCTAGATCTTACTACTGTAGCGAGCCATGAGTTCCAATCAAAATGTGATTATGAATCTGCCATCCGTTTCCCTTGTGATTATGTGTGGTACTTTGTGAAATCACACAAGGTTGTTGAGGTCCAACCGCACTGAACCCTTGGTGGTAAAAATTCTTACTGTCAAGATGAAGTGGGCCATCGAGAGAAATGGTCCACAATTACAAGAATCACGTCGTGTTTCGGTGAATTGTGTAAACCCATTACAAAGCACATGGATGTGTCAAACCATGGATTTGCATGCACTTATTGTGGTGGAAGGTAACCTTGGAGTTTGGTCCTCCTTGACTTATGTCACTTGTAAAACGTCGTACGTCTAGTAGTAGTTCAGGACACCACCAGAGCCCTTTGAGGGTTGTGCTCTCAACAAAGTGTCCATGTGGATCGGTATCATTGCATACATCAAACAACATTCGTTGAAGCTGGTAGCTCTCGGACATGGTAATCTAACAATTTAAAAAGCTGTTGCCAATACATAGTGTCGTTCCAGAATTGGACCTTTTCATATCCACCAAACTGCTCATAGACAGATGCAAACTGACGCTCGACATACAGGCACGCTCGATTTGTTAGGTGTTCATCTCAGCCTTTAGGTCTAGTTACCGACCAAGCACATCTGCCGAGTTGATGTTTCCAGTTTGGTACTCAATTGTGTGTTCAAATTTGGACGTAAGGAAGTCCATCCATTGAGTTTGACAACGGCTTAAGTTTGGCTGTCTTTAGATATTTGAAGGCTTGGTGATCGGTACGGACAACACATTCTTAGCATTCCAAGTACCACCACCACATATTGAACACGTGCATGACCGCCGACATAATATTTTACTACACCCGATCGGTTTTGCTGGTTTCTGTGCAAGTTACGTGATATGTGCACAACCGTTTGTTCTCTACTTTCATTCTTTTGCGGGAGAACGACACGTAAACAGAGTCGGATCTGCCAGCCGTAAGAACTCAGGGTGTTTCTCAAGGAACTGAACGCTTCCTTCTCTCCAAAATTGTACTAGTTTTTTCTATGAGATCATGGAGAAATTCTTGCACTTTGGCGCAGTCATGTATGGATTGATGATAGTAACTGTAAAACCCAAAAAGACCTGGATTTCCTGAAAATTATTTGCTGTTGACCATAGTCACACTTAAAGAGTTTTCTTGTATTTTTTATACAAGTTGTTCCCTTGTGAAGCTTCCTGGAGAGTATGTCATCAAGGTACGGCCAGAATATGTTGTTGTTTATTGGCGCCAGAATACTTGTGGGGGTATAAAATGATATCAAAACAATGTTAGCGAGTATGGAACACCATATTTTCCATGTCCTTGTTGGAGACGCGGATCTGACAATCGACGCTTCGGAGGAAAACTTTGGTGAATTTTTTTTAATTCTTAAATGTTTTAAAATAGCTTGTCTCTTCACGAAAAGGGGTCTTGTTTCTTAATGGTGATTTTTTCCAAGGCCAGTTTGTCAATATACATCAACATTTTTGTGAGTTTTTTTAAAGATATACGGATATACCATACAACGACCTGGACATGCACATGAATCCCTGATAAAGAATCTCATTTAGTTGGCGTTCCAACTTGGTCAATTCATGGTCGCTCATGTAATAGGTGTCCTTGACCTTCAATCAGGTACAAATCTTTGATGATGGATGTTCCTCTGAGAAGGGAGACCATTAGGAAGTTGTTCATGTAAAATAACTTATAAACCCTTAATTGGCGATATATATTCCTCAAGTAGGGTTACAACCTAGCCAGGTTGAGGCTGGTGAGGCTAATGAGTCTCCTTTGTCAGCTGTCACAATTTTGCTCTCCTCACTAGGTTCCACAAGGATTAATCATGCATGAGCTCCTTGCCGAAGATATCCTTAACCATGTTCAGCAAAATCGGGTGCGTGCGTCATTAGATTGTGGTTGATACACCTATCTCTGCTGCTTCCACGCCCCCGCCTACCCGGGTTTGTACCATAGGTCACTTGATCACACGTAGGTGTTATTCATGTCTGCACTAGTGGGTGTAGAGGAATTCTCAAGGATGTCTAGCCTTCTTCGTTTCACGCTACAAATGTTTGGACCAGCCAATAGACATAAATGGCAAAGACTGCGGAGCACAAGGATCACAGATAGGACTGGAAAGAACATGTCGTATTGAGTGGAACTGAATCAAAACACAATTTTATTGCTTAGCACAGTGATATAACATCAGATCCTTATAGCCTGCAATATAAGCTTTCAACGCATCCAAGCACGTCCAAAATGGTGCAGTAGAGCCCTTGCTACGGCCGTCAAAGTAATCCTTGGTCGAGCCACCCACCTTGCCTTGCACTCTGGGCAATGGGGGGCGATTCGACAGTGACTTTAGGAGCAAATTTCCGTGTTGATAATTCAAAGAGGAGATCAACCTGGTCAAGGATATCTCCTTGGTTGCTTCCTTTTTTGCTCGTTGGTGTTGCCACGGTTGGCACAAGGATGTGGTAAGCTAACCGCCTAAGCCTTGACTCATGGCAGTAGGTAGCCTCTAGGACCTAAAAAAAATTCATACAGACAGAAGAAAAAGAAGTACATGACTAGAGTACCGCTCAATAAGTGAGGAGGAGAAGAGGGGAGCAACTCTAGTCTAGAGTTTGCAACCCGACATACTCCCCCTTCACTTCTCTAATCTTCCTTCTGTCTTCTCGCCTTCTTTAGTTTCCTCTTGAGTTCGTTAGGCACGTGTTGCACCTCCTTGACAACGTCTTCCTTGAGTCCTTGGCAATGGGGAGGCATTAAAAAAATGATCTCGCAGGCTCCTTCCTTGGTGTTGGCACCCTCTCAGTCCTTGGAGCACCTTTGATGTAGGAAAACACACTAATCAAATCTTAGGCCCCAGGGGAGAAAGGGAAGCTTAGGAAAGAGGAGAAAGGAGGGTAGTTTGGAGGTGAACACTCCTTCCTCCGTCCCACAAAGATTCATCTAGTCTCCTGGAAAAAGGTAGATGTTAGGGGAAGTTGGAGCTTTTTTGGCAATTTACGGTGCTTTAAACTATTACGTTTTAAGCCCATACCTCCCCTGTGGCGTTTCTGCTATAGTTTTAGCTACACGTAGTGTTCTATAACTGCTGCAGTCACCAAAACCGTCACGGAGTTAGTTGTGAGGATCCACCTGCTCTAGAAACCACTGTAACGACAGTGCCTCTAGCTCCCTCACGGAAGTCATCGCCAGAAGTCGTAGAATCTCGTCTAGAGCCCGGTGGAGAAATTTTCTCCTCCATGTCACTACGGGAGCAATTGACATCAACAACCTTTATAATGTGACTCAAATACTTTGAGTCTCCAGAGGCCCATTTCCGTTTGATCCCGCTCTCCTGGCTTGGGTCCCACACGAGGGATGTACTATCTTGAACTAATGATTTCACACGATGTTTCCGGTTATAAAAATCAAAATTCACACTAAATGAACTTTGGTTTTGCTTTTAGCACGCTAAAATAAAATCATCGCGTGTGAGACATGCTGGACGATTTTACGCCAGCAAGTTCTCTCTTGCTCGCGTACTCTCTTCCTCACTGTCTCCTCTTGTCTCGCTCACCCCATGAGGCAAGTAAGGGAGGGCGAGGACGAAAGCTCGATGCCACCAGCCTCAACCCTCAAGACCTTGCAGCCTCTTGGCTACCGATCAAACGGCCAGCTCAATCTGCGGCCAGAGAGTGGCTGGCCGGTGGTCCGCCGGTCACCTGGCCAGCCGCCGGCTGTCCAGCCGGCCGGCTGCCAGGTGGCCAGTAGCCAACAAGTGGCTGGCCACTGGCCAGCCCTCGCTTTAGCGAGGGATGGCCGTCGGCCACCCACTTGCTAATGTGAAGTGGGAGGGCCAAAGTGGCCCTCCCGCTAGAGGCGGTCAATGTAGCGCGGAGTTGATTTTGTCGTCAATGTCTGTTGTCATCATTGTAAAGTTATGACATTGTTTCGTCAATGTAATCACAAACTGAGAAATTCATGTGCATGGTCGAGGTTTCACGTCTTTTGACAGCAAAAGGAGTGTGTACCAAAATGCGGCCAATGCCACGTTGCTGCTCACGTGTGCCATGCATACCCAGCTGGTGGATATTCAGAAGATGCTAGGAAGCTTCCTAATCTTGTTGTCGCGGACGTGGCCACACTGTCCTCTCAGGTGACGCACCAGCATGTAAGCAGGTACATAAAACAACAATGATTGGGCTAGGGGGACGCGCAGAGTCTCATACGCTTCAATAGCTTTAGGATGCAGAGAGGAATGAAAACGGACCAGCTCACAGCATGAGTGCCGGCCACGGCACACGACGGGTGACGCACACAACAATGCCAGTTTGCCCTAAATCAGTCCAAAATCAGAGTTTTGGCCATAACTCTGCACATGGGCATCCAAATGCAACACTGGCTGGACATGGACATGTGGATTTTTTAGTCGGATGCCATGACTAGTAACACGCACAGTTCTGGCATCAGTCAGTGGACTTCTGATGCAAAAACATGCAAACTGGGCCAATGGCCAGTCCATTGAGAAAATCCTACAGGCTGTAGAATACTACGGAAGACCCCAGAAAGCACCAGGGACGTCGTTGCAATTGTCTGGTGACTGCTGATGTATGAACTACCACCCAAAAATGCTCCGACGCCAGTTGGGTCCGCATCATGGATCTGCACAAGCATGGACATGGCCCAGTAGTCATAGTGAGCTGTACAAACAGAAGGGGACTTTTCACATAAAAAACGTCCTCCATGATCTACTGGTAAACATGTCCATATACATGCTTTACTGATACAAGTACACAATGAGAGACTAAATGAACAACACACACACACCCCACACTCAGCCACCCTTAGGCAAGGGACAAAGCTCAACATAATGTCAGAATAATCGTCACTGGTCACAAGGCTGACCCCGGATTCTGCACTCCTGGTTTATGGGAGCATCCCTGTCCAAGACAATCTTCCGGTGAAAAGAAAATATCCAAGTGTGCTCGGATCAGGGTACCAACAATCTTGACTTTGCACCGGCCAGGATGGCCACGTCGTCCGCATGGAAGTGATCGGAGGAACACACCACTCAGCGGATCTGGGGCACCGGGCCACGATCGTGCGACGAAAATCACCGGCCGACTACGTACCGGCACCGACAGGAGTGACGTTGGTCTTGCCAGTGCAGGACACACCATCCCGCGGCTCGGACCCCGCTACAAGACAACAAGTGAAGACCGCACGTCCGACGTGACGCAACAGCCCAAGCCAAGGAACAGCCATTGCCGTGCGTGGAGTCGCGAAGCCACTCCACCCACAGCAGCGGCAGCAACAGCAGCACAGCGTTTGCGGCTGCACCTCTCGCACCACCCGCCATAGACACCTAGGATGCCTAGGACCTCAATTGCACAACAGATTATAGCTAGTACTTAGTCTCCTTGTTCTCCTAGTTCTAATTAACCCTTTGTGGTTCCTCAGGCTCTACCCCTCATTGCCGCCGCTATCAATCATCATTTCCTCAATATTCATTATTCAATCTTCATCGTTGCCTCGCTCTGCTTATCATCAACGTTCAGCTCGTCGCTTCCGTTTCACTTCAGCTCCTCGCTTGCATCAGCCCAAGCAGCTTGCTGTGTCTCACTGATTACATCAAGAACTTCACTTGCAGCCTCTAACATGAACTAAAACAAGGTCTGGACTGCCTCATTGCCGCCTCTTATCAACTCCACAACGTGCGAGCTATCCTTTCCATTCAGAAGTCTTGCATCCAAGTGTCCTTCAGCAATGCTCCATTGATATCTCTCTGTCGTACTGCTGACATCAGCAAACCGTCAGCACTCCGCAGCTTCGCCGATCCTTCCCAAAGCTCGGTTACAGTCATCCTTGTGGCTCCGCCCATCTCTCCAAAATCCTGACATGNTGCGTCCGTAATCTTCTGCTTCCACCCCTTTGACGCCTGAACCGCCAGGGCGAACCGCGCTGCAGCTGCCTCCTCAAAATCAGCCGCTACTCCTCCTCTCAACTTATCTGCGTTCACCTTCACAAAGGCGGTTGTGTATGGGCACAACCCCCAAGTGGGTGCAGTCAGCAGCCTCCATCCGCCTCAGGACTCTCCTGCCTTCTGAACCACCTCGCCGAAGCGCATTCTCTACCAAACTGCTGGAAGTCCACTTAACAGCAGCAGCAGCATTCTCTGAAGCCGTCTCCCTCTTCATCATCAACTCATGGACAGCAGAGCAGCAGCAGCATCACCTTTTCATAGCAGCAGCAACTAACGTCCAGCAGCATCTCCAGTTGTACCCTTCTGTCACAGCAGTCATCTTGCAACAGGGATCTTCCAGAGCACGCCCCTGTACATCAGCCACACTTCCCATCACAGCAGCAGCAGGACCAGCAGCAGCCTCACAAATCAGAAAACTTGGTCTCCTTCCACCAAGAACATCATGAATGTTACCACCACCTTCCTCCTCCTTCCGGCAGCATTTCTCGCTAACAGTTTTATCAACGCCGTACGTCTATCATGGCGCCTCTCCTCTACCTGGATCAAGGGATCACCAGTGCCCTCTCAAGCCTGGATTCTGCTCCATTCGCACCACGATCCACCACTCCTTCAGCAACGTGCAGCTGTGAATATTGCTCCCTCACCGCTACCCTGGAAACCCGTCAGTACAAGTGCAACACCTCCATCAGTCTATCTCTACAGCGCTACAACATCAACATCCTTTGCCTAATCCCCTTCGTCTCACTCCTACCTGACCTGCTTCGGTGCCTTATCTACCTCAACCTCTGGCTTCGTGGAGCAGCTGCCCTCGTTGTCTCCTTTGCAACAATCCCAGTCCTGCACTGCACAACTGCCATCAAGATCACTGACCTCTTGCCAACTGCTCATCCCTCCAGGGCATTACTCCACATGGTCGATCATCGTACTCAGCATCACTCCCCAGATGTCACAGCCTTACAAGCTCTGAGCACTTATCTTTCTGCCATCACTCATGTGCACCTTCTGATCACACAAGCCATCCCTCTCATGCTTCGCATCACCCCTCTCCTGCCCATCATCACTCTCCCGCAAAAGCTCTCCAGTCTCCGCCGGCATTCCCTGCACTACAGTCTGATAATCCTGATATGACCTCTCTTCCTACTTCTCACCACCTGTATCACATTGGCCTCGTGGCTCCTGCCACAACAAGGGGACTCACAAAAATCTTCCAAGGGACAGCTGACCAGCAAACATCAGAGCCTGCAGGGAACGGCACATCTCTCAGCCTTTCCCGCTCTTATCCTTCTCCTCTTCCTCACCTCAACGTCTTACTGCTCAAGACCAGCCCTACCCCTTCTTCAAATCCATCCTTCATCACTCAATTGTCAGGGACTGNCAGTTTTCGGCCTTCTCCCCACCAGACCTTCATGGTTCCATCCTCTCAGCTTATGGACCCATGCATCCAGCATCACCAACTGGCTCTTCTTCCACGGCTCCACCATCTCCACTTCTCCGCCTCCTGCCATCAAGGCCGGTTACATTCCTGGGTCACACCAAAAAATTCCTCCCTGGTCCCACTTCTTCACACCTCCTCCCTTCCTCACCAACAACAGCCTTGTGCCATTGAGGGGGGCTGTCAGAATAATCTTCACTGGTCACAAGGCTGACCCCGGATTCCGCACTCCTGGTTTATGGGAGCATCCCTGTCCAAGACAATCTTCCGGTGAAAAGAAAATATCCAAGTGTGCTCGGATCCGGGTACCAACAATCTTGACTTCGCACTGGCCAGGATGGCCATGTCGTCCGCATGGAAGTGACAGGAGGAACACACCACTCAGCGGATCTGGGGCACCGGGCCACGATCGTGCGACGAAAATCACCGGCCGACTACGTACCGGCACCGACAGGAGTGACGTTGGTCTTGTAAGTGCAGGACACACCATCCCACGGCTCGGACCCCGCTACGAGACAACAAGTGAAGACTGCACGTCCGACGTGACGCAACAGCCCAAGCCAAGGAACAGCCGTTGCCGTGCGTGGAGTCGCGAAGCCACTCCACCCACAGCAGCGGCAGCAACAGCAGCACAGCGTTTGCGGCTGCACCTCTCGCACCGCCCGCCATAGACACCTAGGATGCCTAGGACCTCAATTGCACAACAGATTATAGCTAGTACTTAGTCTCCTTGTTCTCCTAGTTCTAATTAACCCTTTGTGGTTCCTCGGGCTCTACCCCTCATTGCCACCGCTATCAATCATCATTTCCTCAATATTCATCATTCAATCTTCATCGTTGCCTCGCTCTGCTTATCATCAACGTTCAGCTCGTCGCTTCCGTTTCACTTCAGCTCCTCGCTTGCATCAGCTTGCATCAGCTCCTCGCTTGCATCAGCCCAAGCAGCTTGCTGTGTCTCACTGATTACATCAAGAACTTTACTTGCAGCCTCTAACATGAACTAAAACAAGGTCTGGACTGCCTCATTGCCGCCTCTTATCAACTCCACAACGTGCGAGCTATCATTTCCATTCAGAAGTCTTGCATCCAAGTGTCCTTCAGCAATGCTCCATTGATATCTCTCTGTCGTACTGCTGACATCAGCAAACCGTCAGCACTCCGCAGCTTCGCCGATCCTTCCCAAAGCTCGGTTACAGTCATCCTTGTGGCTCCGCCCATCTCTCCAAAATCCTGACATGGTATCAGAGCGCAGGGAAAGAACCTGCGTCCGTCATCTTCTGCTTCCACCCCTTTGACGCCTGAACCGCCAGGGCNAACCGCGCTGCAGCTGCCTCCTCAAAATCAGCCGCTACTCCTCCTCTCAACTTATCTGCGTTCACCTTCACAAAGGCGGTTGTGTATGGGCACAACCCCCAAGTCGGTGCAGTCAGCAGCCTCCATCCGCCTCAGGACTCTCCTGCCTTCTGAACCACCTCGCCGAAGCGCATTCTCTACCAAACTGCTAGAATTCCACTTAAAAGCAGCAGCAGCATTCTCTGAATCCGTCTCCCTCTTCATCATCAACTCATGGACAGCAGAGCAGCAGCAGCATCACCTTTTCATAGCAGCAGCAACTAACGTCCAGCAGCATCTCCAGTTGTACCCTTCTGTCACAGCGGTCATCTTGCAGCAGACACTGAGGGAGACGAGAAAGTACAAGGAGGGCACAAGCCGACAGGGGATGACGGAGCAGACGGAGGAGGGGCATAGGGGGACGGTCTGGACGGTGGAAAGGCAGGGGAGAATACTCTTAAAGACGCCGGGAGTGAGGTACGTGGGTAGGCAGGGTGGCGGCCAGGTGACGTGGAGGATCAAGGAGCGCGGGGGGAGGGGGGGGGGGGGGGGGGGCGAGTACAGGCCTGCAAAGGACTTAAGATCCCAGGGATGGGCAGGACTTTGCCACGATGGAGAGCAGGGAGGGGGCTGCTGAGGGAGTTGAGGAGGACAGGGATGGGGAGGTTTGAGGGCTGGCTACAGAGGGAGGGCAGGCGGAGGAGGGGATGAACTGCGGACAGCCACAGGCAGGGATAAGGGGGGGGAGAGGGGTGGCTCACGGAAAACAGTCTGGCGGAGAGGAGATGAGGCGAGAAGAGGAGATGGAGGTCAAGGGACTCAGATGACAGGAACTGCAGGGAGACATGGAGATGGATCAAACGGCGATAAGTGGAAGAGATGTGAGAGGGGGGGAGGGGGGGGGGGTCAGGGCCGGCGGACAGCTGAGATTAGAGAATTCAAAGGGGAGGGGAGGAGGGATAAGTGCCAGGGACAAAGGAGGTACAGAGGAGGATGAACGCTGTGGAGGGTGGGAGCTACAGTGGTGATGGACGGAGGGCATGGAGTGGCGACAGTTGTGCACAGTGCAGGTCCTCCCTCTTTTCTTGTAATCCCAAGTCCTTGCAGGGGCACTCTACGCAGTCAGGGTAGCGGTGATGGTCTTATTATTACTTTGCACTATCTTCCCAATGGGCGCGGCCAGCACTCTTTTGTTGTGGTCGATGCCAAGACTAATTGTCCACATGAGACCACAGAAACTGCAATTCTTAGAGCTCAAGCGGGTGATAACCTTGACGGCGCGGTTCATGAGAGAATAGTGGGAGGAGCTTACACAGGAGGTGGTGGACCACACCCGCCAGGTGAGGAGAGCAGCTCTACCATGTCTGTGACCAGTTTAGGGTCAGATGGAAAGGCAACAGAGATGACGACAGGAGGTCACTAGATACCACTGGGGGAATACGGCGAAGGCGTGCGATGTCCTCGGCGCCTCAGCCTTGGCACTCAACCCAGGGATTTTTACTCAGTTCCAGGCACACTACCAATACCAGAGTGGAATGGAAAGGTGACATGGGAGATGTGCGTGGGGTTTTTGGATGCTGACAGTGTCCGGCAGGCCCTTTTAGACAGTAGTGGAGGATCAGTGACGGAGCCATTGCCGGCTGAGGATCGATCACCTTTGCCAGATTGTCATGGGGGATGCACACCATACACTGATGTTGGCATAGATGTTGAGCTCCCTGACTCGGGCCCGGCTCCACCCGACAGCGAGGGAGTTCCTAGGGGCGAGCTGCTTTATAGCCCTCGCCAAGACGGATGGAGGCATACAGCCGACTGCCGTAGGGGAGGCAATAATGCGAGTATGTCGAGGTGGTATGTTAACAAGGAGTGGATAGAGATGGAGAGGCCATTGGCACCATTACAGTAGGCAGTGGGAGTGCAGGCAGGGAAGACACAACATTTCATACCATTAGTGAGCAGCTAGACCTGTAGCTGGAGTTGGGCATCCCCAGCATGGATTTGCAGAATGCCAATGAATTTATTGAGAGATCTACGATATGTGAGGCCTTTCAAAATAGAGCTTTTAAGTGGTTGGTTTTGAGACTGCCTTCGTTCTATAACAAGCAGATTGACCTGCATTATTTGGGGGTTTGCAGCAAAGGATCATCCGGTGGGAGAGAGGGATGAGGCAGGGTGATCCTATCAATCACTTCTTGGAATCACTGACTCAGTAGGATGCGCTGGAGACAGCCCAAGCAGATTTTGGCGGGGAGGGAAGAGTATTGGCGTACCTAGATGAGACATATTTTCTGGACCTGGTGGAGGGGTTGAAGGTGGCATACATTGCCTTGTTAGGAAAGTTGGATGTGGGGATGGAGGTGCAGTCCAAGAGGTGCCAGGTGTTCCTCCCAGTGAGATCAGGAGTGATGCCAGGGGGCTTGGAGGATATCTCCCATGTTTTAGACATTATGATGGTACTGAGGGTGCTAGTATCGGTGGATTTATACTGCCAGGGTGGTTGGATGAAGCAGTGCACACAGTGGGGACGATACTGGAGGAGGTGGTAGACTTGTTGGAATCGCAGTCAGATTTCAGCATCTTTTAAGAGTGCATGACACTCATGCTATAGCACCTTATGCACCTCAAGCCTCCATTGGATTGGTGGTCTGTACAGCTATACCTGTTCGATGAGAATGACTTATTATTGCGTCAACTACTACAACTACAGGACGTCCAGGGGGGAGAGAGGAGAGGATGGTGGAGGATGTAAACTGCATCCGTGGCTACAGGTCAGAAGAGGGGGGCTGGGATTGATGGAATCAGGAGACATGGTCCCGTTATCCTTCCTATGCGGCCGGCTACATGCGTGGGAGGGGAGAGGGGACGGAGGGGGGCATGGACGATAGGGAGATTTGAGAACATCTGAGATAGGGCACTAGCAGGGATGCTGCAGGAGGTGCAGGAGAAGGCGTCAAGGCTGGAGGAGTATGAGTAGAGGAGCCCTATGCACCTATTTTAGGACCTCGGTGACTCATGGCATGCTGCGCGGTTGGATGGACTCAAATGACCAGTGGCGACAGAGTTGGGAGAGGCAGAGGCGAGGCCACAGGTTCAGCAAATAATAGCAGTGCAGGACAATCACAGTGGGGATTGGCTGTTGGCGTACCCAGATCAGTGAACGACAGGCTCTACATGGCCCAACATGACTGGGGGGTGTTGTGCAGATTTCAGTTGGACCTGCCCATCGTGCATCCCTGACATACACTGCTGTGCCAGTGCAGAGACCACAGTCCTATTCTAATGTGCACTCACGAGCACACGTTGAGATGCGTGCAGTGAGGATGCTGAGGGTGGAACATGATTTGGTGATGAGGAGGTAGCTGCGTTGTGGGAGATCGGTTTGGGGAGGTGGAGGTGGAGCCGGAGGGGATCCTCACGGAGGGGCAACTGCACATTTTGGATCTAGCTACGGATCATGTGTTGTTCATGGACATGGTGATTGCAGATCAGTAACGGCCAAACTTTGGTAGGGCCTTGGTGGGGAGGGCGAGGCTTGCTTGTGAGCAGGCGGTCCAACAGAAAAAACAGAAGTATGAGCAGTGGCGGGACTTGGCAGGAGGGATCAGCTAGAGTTTAAAGTACCAGCCATGGAGATGTTGAGGGAATTCTCATGGGACCTCGATAGGATGCTAAAGGTGTGTGTGCAGGTGACCTTGTGGCGGATGATGTGGTGGGCGCAGTGGTTCCTGTATGTGCGAATATAAACCAACAAACAGGATTGGTTCTTTAGTGAGCCCAGACTCAAAACATCCGCCATAGATTTTGGTGTTGGTGTAGATACTTTCACCTTCTTCTACCTCTGCCACTATCTCTGCTGCGATGTTCTCCACATCCACTGGAGATGTTCTTTTCCTCCAGGGCAAGGGCCATGGAATGGTTGATGGCCAAAAAAAAATGCAAGGCAAATGTGTCCTCTACTACTAAACAAGGATCGGTCGCCAGCTAAAACATGGATGTCATGGGAAAAATGCATTTAAGTGCCCTGACCCAGTTGGATATGCCCGTCTTGCCTCCGCCATGTGTTCCCACTTATCCTGCTCCACAGGAACCTCTTTTTTAGGCTCATCCTCCAATTCCAGTCTGACCACCCATCCTACATCAACTTCTTGCACTACCCAGGTTTACACCACAGAAATGGCTTTTCCTCTTGTGGCCTACCCCTTGGTGTTACCTTCCCCTTGCGGCATAATGTACGACATGGGTATTCCCTCCTCCGCTCATACGACTCCATGATGGTACCCTCCATTGCCTTACCAGGGACCTTTGGGTCTGTCGCCGGTGCTTTCTTCCTTTAGTTCTCATGATGGAAAGCATCGGCAGGAGTAGTCCTTAACTCACCTTCTCTGTCTTTCTGAATCTAGGTAGGTAAGAGTGTGAATTCCTTGTCTGGTGGTCTATTGTGCCATTCCGATGGAGCCCTTTGTGGTGCATTGTTTGGGGCAGTCTTGAGAAGCATACTTCTTGAGAATTCATGGGTTGAACACCGGTGGTCTGTTCTGTTGCCTCACTGACCTGTGTTCTGTGTCCAACATACAGACTTTCCTTTTCATGATAACTGTGGAAACTGGTGGTGTTCTTCCCTCTGTTTGTGGGTTTTCTGGCTTTGACTTCGTATCTTCCCACCATAAAATGACATCATGCTCTGCATTGTATTTGCTTGGTCCCGCTGGCTCTGTTCACTTGGTGCAGACAGAACCGGGCCACTTGTTTCTTGTGCAGGGTGTTGGTCCTCCTGTATAAATGTTCCTGCCTGATGTGCTGTACGTGTTCTCTCTCAAGGTGATCATCAGGTGAAAACCCTGGACAATCAGGTAGTTTACTTTGCCACTAGTCATTTGTCTTTGTGGGATTTCCCTCAACCTCTCCCCTTGCATTCTTGTTGTTACAAATATTCCTACCAGGTTCTTAAATGCTCATCAGGTCAGGTTGAACTGCTTCTGATGTGTTTGCTTCTGCTCATATGTGTGAGAGTCCTGATTTGACTTTCCGTCACACATCTGAAAAAAACACTCAATCCAAAAGCCTGAATTTCTTGTCACAAGAAGCTGGAACTCAGGATGAAGGTCCACACAAATGACTGGAGAAAGAATCTCATCCACTCATTGAGAAATGACAAAGAACAGCGTGATCTACTCAATATTCCTACAGCTGCCTAGTGCTAAAAAGTACAAGTGTCGGTCAATCCGGATGCCGGACGTAGCTGGGGCTGATGCCTCAGTCTGTGATCGAACCGACAGCATAGCGGTGCTCCGCTCCAGGTTTTCACACTGGCAATTCTACCGCTCGCTTGCTGCTTCTTGATCCCCGTGTTCACTCCTACAACTTGTGCAAGATCCTCTGGAATATATCCAATTGCTCCGCATCCAATCTTCAGAACACAGGTACCACGGGCAGGGGAGGCATGGAACTACCCTTTCTCCTGACCCAAAGTGCAGGGATAGAGTAGAGCATAAGAGATTAGGTAGGAGGAGGGTCAGGGGAGAAATTGGCGATCTATCCCCTGGCCCTGTTGCCCATTTTGCTTACTTCAAAATTGAGTTCGGACTCAAACTATGCCAGTTGCAACATTCCCCCGTTTTTGGTCAAATCTCATTCTTTGAGCATAAGACATCATAGAGATCTTTCTAACACGAGTTTGTTTGCGATTCTTGAAAAAATAGTCTGAAATTACCTCCCCCAATTTCCTTCATATCGTTCAAACTACCACGTTTACAATCAGAGAGCGAGGAGTAGGTGGGCAGCATTTAGCAAAAAACACCAAGCAAAATATTAGAGAATAAGAGAGGTGGGACCCATGCCTTTCCTCTCATCCTCACATCGCTGGTCGAAAAAGAAAGACCACAATTTACAAGGTATCTCCAACCGCGCCCCTCAAGTTGCGTGTGCAGTCAAGGAGTCAGTGCGTCATTTTGTTTGTGCACCTGGCAAGGCAGATCATGAAAGAAAATTTTGCGTAGCAGGGACAGAATCACGTCAGTCGCATGT
This sequence comes from Penium margaritaceum, assembly GCA_023375785.1. NCBI lineage: Eukaryota > Viridiplantae > Streptophyta > Zygnematophyceae > Desmidiales > Peniaceae > Penium > Penium margaritaceum. The sequence goes on from SZWC01014449.1 coordinate 19,023, forward strand.
GAGCCCCATTTGCTCGCACAATCCACATACACCGTTTCAGCTTCAGCCTCTGCCACTGCATGTTGTACGCAGTAGAACTGGTGCTTCACATGCTTTGTCTTGTCATGAATCACAGGGTCTTCGGTCAAGGAAATTACACTCCGATTATCAAAGTAGATGACTGTCGGTTCCAATTGGTCGAAGCCGAATGCGCCGAGCAGCATGTCAAGCCAAACAACTTCTCGTGTGCATTCACTCTGAGAGATGCATTCCTCTTCTGTCAATGAGAGGATCACAACAGACTGTTCCTTGGATCTCCAAGATACGGGCCCCCATTAATTTTGAAGACGTAGCCCGATGTTGAATTGCTGTTGCTTAATATCCTGAGAGGTTGGCGTTACAAGAACCTGTGTCACAATAACCTGTGGTTATTGTGTATCTAAAGGACATAGTTGCAGTGATGCGCAGATGACATGCACCAATTTGCTACAGTGATATGATCCTCGGTAGGGGCTTTGAAGCCTTGGCTGAGGATTCCCACTGCATATGACAAATCAGGCCGGGTCCCGACTGAAGCATACATCAGTGAGCCTACCATACATGGGTAGAGCTTTGCGCTGGCCAGAGGTGCCAGCATGTCTGATGTTGCTGGCTTAGTGAAGCCATGATTAGGCAGCAATAGATTGGAAATGGGGGCAGCCTGACCCAGCCATACCCTGGACATAATAGGCCTGGATAGAAGGACTTGTGGCTGAAACATGTCGTAGTTAACATGGATCCCGAGATAGTAGTTGATTTGTCCCATGTCGCCCATTTCAAACACAAGTACCAACTGCGCTTTGAACATAGAGATGAATTGGAGGGACGGACCAATCATGATGAGGTCATCCACGTAAAAGATCATCCCCAAATTCGAAGGACCATGACGGAATCATACAGTGTCTGAGTGAAGGTGCTGCAGTTCCTGAGTCAGAAAAAAAACGTGTATCTTTTTGTTCCACTGGAATGGAGCCTGCTTGAGGCCGTAGAGGGATGTTTTAAGCAGGCAGACCAAGTTCTCCCCCCCTACTCAATGAAGCCCTCTGGCTGTGTAGTGCAAACTGCTTCCTCCAAGTCACCATTAAAAAATTCCAATTTCACATCCATCTGATGTAGGATCCAGCCATTGGAGGTGGAAAGATAAAAAATGACCCGTATGGAGGAATATCTAGTGACGGGGGCAAAGGTGTCGCTGTAGTTTATATCTAGCACCTGACTGTACCACATGCAACAAGGCGTGCCTTGTACCTGCATGGGTCACCGTTAGCATCCAACTTCTGCTTGAAAACCCACTTGTATGTGATAATGGGAAAGGGCATGGCGTGGCAATCTTCCACAGCTGCGGCCCACTACTGGGCACTGTCAGGTCTGGCCATGGCATCTTTGTAACTGGTAGGGTCAACAATCTGGGTGACAAGGGCAATTCGGAGTCAGAGTCATCAGAAGCACCCTGATCATTGCTGAGCAATGCGGATGCGTTTGGGTGAGGATTAAATCGAGGAGATATATGTAATGCGCAGGCAGGAGCTGGTAGAGATGGTAGGGATGGTAAGAACTGCCGAGAGATCAGTTACACAATTGGTATGGTGGATTGTGCAGGAAGGTGGTCGATAGGGACCTTCATGTTCATCAAGAACAGGATTGAAAGAGAATTTCTGCATAAAATTGCTGATGTCGTAGGCATCATCAAGGAAAGAAGTCAGTGCGAGAGAGGGTCAATTGTTGGAAATGGTGCGGTCTTGGAAGCTTTCATCAAAAGCAACACTTCTGCCACAAAAGAAAGTCTTCTTCTTGTTACTTCAAGGTCTGTAGGAGTTTCCTCCTTCCTCGCAGTCCAGAAGATATCATTTTTGGTCGTGGGATCCTGATTTTATCCTGTGCTCTGGATGAATCCATGCATAGGTTGTGCGCCCAAAAAATTGAAGATAACTGAAGCTTGGACGGTGTCCACTCCAAGTGTCATACGGTGTATTTGAACCTGCAGGCAATTTCTTGGTGAGTTGGTGAGGTAGGTAGCCGTTGCAATAGCCTCTGCCCAGAATTTGGCAAAAAATACTGTTGTATGCAACATGGTCTGGGCTCTGTCAAGAAGCACGCGGTTCATTCTCTCTGCCTTTGAATTCTGCTGAGGTGTAAGTGGTAGAGACGTTTGGTGCACGATGCCCTTGTTGTAAAAAGAATGCTTCAAGATCCTATTGAAAAACTGAACTCCATTATCACTGTGTACCTTCTTTGCTTTGACTTCATTTTGGTTCTTAATCTCAAGTATCCAGGACATAATGAGGTCTGGTGCTTAAGAATTCAATCGGAGAAATCTCACCGAAACAAAGTGGGTGCATTCATTGAGCAGAACCAAGAAGTAGTTTTTGTCGGACATGGATCTTTCTTTGAGGTAGCACAAGTCCATATGTATCAGCTCCAGTTTTTTTTGTTGTAGAAATGTATGATTAGGACGGAAAAGGCTCTTGTGTCTGCTTCCGTGCAAGAAAACCTGTACAATGTTTTTCTGGTGCCGCTGTGAAGGACTTGGGTAGTTCATGGACCATTTCTTGCTGGCCATTGTGTAGAGGGTCCGATGACCAACATGGCCAAGCCTTTGATTCCATATTGTTTTCAGGGATGTTGTTTGTGAGTTCACATGTTCTGATACTTCAAAGATAGAAATCGATTCACTGGTCACTGCGAATGCCATTTCTGGTTCTGCTCCAGAGTGTGGAAGCGGTGGCGGTGATTTGATGTCACGGATTGTCAAGTTGCGTTGACGCCTGGCGATGGCAGTGGTCTTTCCTTACTTGTTGTGAACCTTGTAATTTTCTTCCACATCAAATGTGACCTCGAGTCCTCTGTCATTCAACCTGGTCACAGAAAGAAGGTTGGCAGCCAGGTCGGGGACGTAGAGGGCGTCTGTAAAAGAACGGAAAATTGTTTTTCCTTCAAGTTCAACGGCCACTCAAACTGTCCCACTGCCAATGGCTGGAATGACACGGCTGTCTCCAATCTGGAATACCTTTGGTGCTGCTAGATCCTTGTAGTCGATAAACCATGATTTGTGGCATTTCATGTTTTGTGTGTGCCCGGAGTCAATGATCCATGCAAGGATTCCGGCTGCCACTAGAAAAGCACTGTCTATAGAGCAGAACGCCATTTCCTCCAGGAGGAGATGCCACGCTGACGATTCCACTGCTTGCTCACTGCTTCTTGCTCCCTATAGTCACTCCTCATACTTTTGCAAAACCCTCTTGGAATATATCCAATTGCTCCGCATCCAATTGTCAGAACACAGGTACCACGGGCAGGGGAGGCATAGAACTACCCTCTCTCCTGATCCAAAACACAGGAATAGAGTAGAGCATAGGAGAGTAGGTAGGCGGAGGATCAGGGGAAAGATTGGGGATCTCTCCCTTGGCCCTCTTGCCCATTTTTCTTGAGTTTGGACTCAAACTATGCCAGTTGTAACAGGTTTTTGTGGTTTCAAGTGGGTGAGTTGTTTCGTGCGCCCCACTCCTCCTGTTCTCAACGTCTCTACTCTGATCCATTCTGCACCATCTCTTAGTCCCAAACATAGTTTCTTCCTTACTATTATCTATGTCTTCTTCACACTGATGCCATATTAAGCATGATTTGCCTGTACCTTGCCCTCGGCCATCATACCTTTACCTTTCTATTACCTCCTCAATCAACTGTCCTCCTTGTGCACAGAGCAAGATGCTTTTCTCCTCATTATATATCTTTGATTCCCTCACTTCTCACC
>SZWC01014449.1:23058-33710 GCA_023375785.1 Penium margaritaceum
AGTTGTTTCGTGCGCCCCACTCCTCCTGTTCTCAACGTCTCTACTCTGATCCATTCTGCACCATCTCTTAGTCCCAAACATAGTTTCTTCCTTACTATTATCTATGTCTTCTTCACACTGATGCCATATTAAGCATGATTTGCCTGTACCTTGCCCTCGGCCATCATACCTTTACCTTTCTATTACCTCCTCAATCAACTGTCCTCCTTGTGCACAGAGCAAGATGCTTTTCTCCTCATTATATATCTTTGATTCCCTCACTTCTCACCCTCTTGATGTTTTTTCATGCTGATGTGAAGAGGCCCCTTCCCCACAACTTCCTTGGTGGCCTAGGTCCCCGTTTGCTTTGTCGCGTGGATGATATCTTATGTTCCTGGTGGGACTTGGCTTGTTCGGGCTGAGCACTATTGTTAGCACTCATTGCATGTACTTCACTTTGACCAAGGTGGTGACTGCATGGGAGCCATGACCTGTATTCCTAAGTCCCATATGGTGCAGATTAAGCCATCCCTGTAGATCCCAACAATATGGATTTTCTGAGAAGTGGAGCTGCAATCATTCAAGTCACATCCGCACTTTATTTTCTATTTCTGGGCTTAATCAACTCCTTTCCTTTGAGGGCATGAGCTACATGACTTGGATCTAAAGCCATGTTTCCTATTGGCCCCTTCAAGAGAATCAATCTCTTCAAAAGCTCTCATGGCTGCCAAGCGGACATCCACCTTGCCTATGTCTGGGGGGGGGCATAGCCTTTGTCTGCCTCCCTGAGTTTTGGTTTGGTCCATCTCTTGTGCTTCTTCCATGTCCAATGCCAGGTATTTTTTTATTCCTTAGTACCAGCGTTTTTTCAAAACACATGATTTGTGACTGTCACACCTCGGCCTCCTCCATTGTCTCAATCTCTCAGCTTGTATGAGTTCCTCTAATTCTCTCATCCTCTGAGCGTGGAGGCTCACCCTCTACATTGCCGAAAATGCTTGTTGTGGCTTGTCATCCCAGTCCGTACTATCTTCTTCAACTGATCCATAGGCATTTTTTCCCTCCATGTCATCATTCTCTCCGTCTTCATCACCATTCTCTTTTCCGTTTCATTTCCCATCATTGGCTCAACCTGCATCATCATCTTTGCCACCTGTTTCAGTGCCCTTGTTGACTGTGATAATTTCTGTGTTGTTGGTGTCACTGTATACCGTACCTACTGATTCTCCCACGGAGCCATTTGTGCTTCTAGCCTTGTCCCTGCATGTACATGAGGCTTCTTTTGGACCCATTTCACTGCGGTATCCCTGCCTCTTGGAGTTATTCCTAAATGGCACAACATGGGGGTGCTACACAGCCATGCACTTCTCCATCGTTGTCTCAAGAACCAGCTCTCCAAGCAGTCCCTACAGGTCTTGATAATTATGTGAACCTGGGAACTGCCCTCAATTATTTTCTGATTGCTGATGTGTTTGAAAGTGCAACTAAGACATCCGTTTTGAGTCCAGTATCTGCGCGTCGCTGGTGCTGCTACCCGCTTACACCTAAATCCATCATGGCGCGACAGCCTTATGGAGCCTCTGATGCAAAACTGTTGAGGAGGAGCTTGATGCTCAAAACAAACACAGTGTCTATGAGCTGGTCAATGTTCCAACTGGATTATGAAGCCAAAACTAGATGGCACAGTTTGCCAATAGAGGGCACGCTTCACAGAAAAGAGATTCCCCTTAGTACCTCAGATTTAGCTACATGAGACAGCTGCACCTAAGGGGCACTACAGTCACTGCTTGTGTTCACCTGGTCCTTGTTGCACACAACTACAAGGAACTCAAGGAGATGAGTTTTCAGGGAAACTTGCATGGAAAGTTGTATGATATGATTTACATGGTGCATCCAACAAGTTGTACCCAAGGCACTGACTGTGTCTAGCTCCTCAAAAAGACCCTTACAGCCGGAAGTGGTCTCTTTGCTGCTGGGACGTTGAGGTACCCTCCACTCTACAAAAGAAGAGGTATAATTTCAGAATGGTCAATCCTAGTATTTTTTCCAGTCCATCATCTTCACCCTTTGTTGCTATTTTTTTTTCATAGCAAAAAATTTCTCATTGTGTCCCTCAGCCCAGTGGCCATCCAAGTTATGAAGAAGCTGCTCCAGCCAACCAACAAAGTGAAGGATCTTGGGCCGACTCGTGTTTTCTTGGGCATGGAGCTTCAGCGTGACTGGCAGCATTTCCCACTCTACGTCCACTGAGCTGCATATGCTTGTAGTCTGGGAAAGTGGTTTGCACCACTTCTTGCCGCTGATCTTGTAGCATCATATACCTCACTCTACCACTTTCTCTCATGTCTCCATTGCTCCAAACGTCGTGGCTCGGGTCTCACAATGTCAATGAATGTAATTGATTAAGGCAGCATTTCATATAGTCAATTACACTCTCTTGACAGTGCGCATGGGATTATGCTGTCATGCACAAAAATATATCCTCTTAGAAGGTCTCACTGACCTTGATTGACTCATGACATGGATAATTGCACTTGTACAGATCATATTTCTCTTGTTGGTGGAATGATGATCTGGCGGAAGCAAAATGAGCAGGGATGTGTGGCACTAGGACACGTACGTGCCTCCCGGGGAAGGTACATGTGAGAGTGATTGGATACACCAGATGCGATAGCAGAAAACTCGCCATTATCATGTGTTGCAAGGACCAGAGCACTGATGCTGTTTCTGAGCACAATGGTATAAACCGCGTTCACAAAAGCATGCCAATATTGAGAACCACTTTGTTTCCGAGCGTGTTGCAGTAGTTGATTGTTCACCTGGATACACAACAACGTTGTACTGACTTTGTGGCAGAAGTTATTGGAAGCAACACGTTCAAGGCCAACGAGCATGCTCTTGGGTTGACGTGGGTGTGTGATTTGTTTGGTCAATCTGTTTGGCTTGGTGACTTGCATTTCACATGCATCCACACTTGTCAGAACCATATGTTGGCGTCCAGTGCTTTCAGTGTGACAGGCCCTCATGGCCATGTGCAAATGGCATGAGGGAATGAGAGAACCACCTTAGAAATATTCTGTGTGAGAGGGTATGATGTTAGAAACACAATGTGATGGACGGTGCTTGAAAAGGTGGAGAGACGGCGGAGAAACAATTCACTGAAAGAGAATCATCCAATGGGAGGGATACCTACTCCTCCCCTCTCAGCCAGGCATGCATGCATCTGTGCAACGCGTCTGCCAGGCTCTGATACAAGTAGTATATGCTGTGGAATGAGGGGAAATTTTTTATGCAAGAGTTGGACATGGAGCTAGAAAACAGCAAGTGTCATGGATGCGCAGCTTCGTGCAAGTCTTAGGAAAAGGCCGTCAGAGCAACAGATAGTAGCGTGTGACAAAAAGGGCCTCCCCAATGACAGGGCGAGCAGCGAGCTCGCCCGCAGCCATGGGGTTTTTTTCGCAGTCAGGCTCAGGCCACACACTCTTTAACTGATTCTTCCGTTCTCAAGCACGATGTACATTGGTGGTGAGAACAACTTGCCACATATCATTGCAGCAACATATCTCACTTAGATGCTCCTCTTGAGGTGTGACACAGGGTTCTGCATGCATCTGAACACGTTAGTGAGACAAGACTTGCATGCCGTGTTGCTTTCCATTTGTGTTTAAGGTTGTACTTCAAATTGGGCTCTAGCAGGGTTTGGTACCTCTAGGGTGACATGCTGCCAAAGTTAATCTACAACACCCTGGGGAGGGGCATCCAAGAGTACTCAGTGTGCAGTTTCACCTGAAATGATTGGAGTTTGCCTCTGATCTCCTCACATGAGCTTGCCGCGCATGGGGAGGCCACAGGCTTTATCGCTATGCCTCACGCTTGTACCACATACTCTTTCGAACACTCACACGATCCACCCCAATCCATGGCCTCTTTCCCAGTGCACGCATTCCCTTGCTCCCTCGCACACTCTCGCTCCCTCTTGCTTCCTCTAATTACCCCTACTACATACAAGCCCAAGGCCTGGAGAGGTTGATCCTTCCACCGAGCATGCTTGATTGCATGGATGAGATTTTCGGTGTGTAGCCGACGACTTCACGCCCCGGCCACACAACACTCTTCTTAACTCCTCATTATTCCTTGCGTGAACAGTTGTATGTACTTCATAACAAGCACGCCCACAATGTAGTGAACATTGTGACTATTGTTGCTTTCTCTCAAAGAGGTCATTGTGTGTCTACGACCACTCACACAACAAGAGTGTAGAAAGCGAGGGGGGGGGGGCAAGAGAGGGAGAGAGGGAGAGAGAGAGAGAGAGAGAGAGAGAGAGAGATAGAGAGAGAGAGGGGTGGGGGGGAGATATAGAGAGGGAGAGAGAGGGGGTGGGGAGTACAGGGGCCAAGAGAGAGGACTTCAGCGATGCACATTGAGCAGGGAGGAAGGGAGATAGAATGTGTATATTACAGGATATCCTGAGGGAAAAGCAAGAGGAGGGTGGCTTTCACCTGCCCACTCTCAAAGCAGACCCGAATCCTTACATCACTTCCCCAAGTCATTCAAGCCCTATCTCCCACCCTCCCTCGAAGCCTCCCTTTTCAGAAGAAAACAGCCAACCGTCTTCATCTTTGGGGTTGGTGGGTATTCAACTTGGCATAGAAAGTGTGACATGGGGAATCATGAGCTATTCATCGTTTCTGCTCCCAGCCAAACTCCAGAGCCGCTACCAACACAGCATCGATTCTTGGGCATCGAAAACATCGAGCAAATCTGGTCAGAGGTGTTCCCCAACCCAATGCCAGTGCCACAGCATGCAGCAGGGTCAAAGCTCCCACCATGTCGTCTCTCGTGCTGCTGCTCTCGTCATGGCTCCCCGTTGTTACCACTGCTGCCCTTCTTGCTGCTGCTGTTATTGCTGTTTGTGCTGCTGCTGCTGCCGCTGCTCCTGCTGCCTCGCTGCTGCTGCTGATGCTGATGCCACTCCTCCTCCCATACCATCCACAACAGTGCCCCACACCACTCTGAACGAAGGTCCGGGAACATGCTCGGAAGGTCCCCATTTTCCAGGCAGCCCCACCGGAATGCCAGCGTGATGGTGGGTCATGCCAGCGTGATGGTGGGTCATGCCAGCGTGATGGTGGGTCACATCTGAATGGAAAGTCAGAGGCAAGCAAGCTGACACCATGGCCTGAAAGCTTGCTGATCTCATCTGCATATCAGATGACATCATGGGTGTAGATGCAACATACTGGAAAGCACCGCACTGCCCACCCTGCTGCTGCAGCTGGTGTTGCTGCTACTTATGCTGCTGTTGCTGTTTCTGCTGCTGCCGCCACTGCTGCTGCTGCTGCTGCTGCTGCTGCTGCTGCTGCTGCTGCTGCTGCTGCTGCAGCTGCATGTCTTGCTTCCCAAAGGTTCTGCTGCCCTTGCTGATACGTGTTGGGGCTGATGTGGCTCCGTCCAGTGTGTGTGCTCCGTGCCACGAGTGCACACCACTTCCTTGCACTGACATCCACTTCTGCTGCTTTCTCCCCTCTCCTCCCCTCCTTCCCCCCCCCCGCCACTCGTCTTCACCATGCCAGAGGAGCCAGGTATTGCATGACACAATTCTCCAGACCAAGGGGTTGCACACAAGCCTCAGTGTGGCTGCCAAACCACCACACAACAAAAGCTCACAACGCACAGGTTATGGATGGGGGACTTGGGAGGTGCTGACGCGCTCTGCTTCGCCTCTGCGCCACGATGCACTCCAAACTGCTGCGGCCAATCTGACATGGTCCATTCCTCCTTCCCTCGGATGCAAAAGAGGAAAGGATACAGACGTGCTAGCCCCACCGAACGACCGCATCTTCGGCATTGACCGACTCTTTGTCCCCAAACCTCTCATTCCCTTCACCTACATCATCCTCCTCCTCCACATGCTCCCCCCGCTTACGCTCCCCAGCCACACCTTCCTCCGCAGAACCCTCCTCCGCGCACTCCCACAGGGACACTTCCGCTTGCGCTTGTGCAACAGACTGCCGGTACCGATCAAATGATGCGATGTAGTGCACTCTGGGCGATGTAAGCGGCACAGCACTCCAACTCGACGACGGCCAGTGAGACGTCCCTGTGTGAGTTGCAAAGGAAGCCTCTGTAGGACCAACAGCAGCAGCAGGAGCAGTCGCACCAGCACCAGCACCAGCACCAGCTCCAGCAGCACCAGCAGCAGCAACAGCAGCAGCAGCATTGATGGCTGCCGCCACAGGAGTAGCAGCAACAGCAGCCCGAGGGACCACCAGCCTCACGGCTGAGTGGCACGGCCTGGGGCTTGACACCGCAGACATGCAGCCTCGCGCTGCTGCGACAGTCAGACCATAGGTGGTGCCTCCAGCGGCAGCGTAGGTGGGGCTGTCCAGCCCTGCCGAGGGGAGGAGAGGGTGGACGTCGGCGTCGGTACTCACAGGACATCTGGCGCTGGGAGAGTACGGAACCGCGTTGTACACGATGGGACTGGAGCATGTGTCTGCTTGGGCCTCTGGTGATGTTGTGGGCACTGACACCTCAAGAAACGTCATCGACACAGTGTGCCCACGCCGCCTTCCAAGTGCTTTGCTGGGAAGCAGAGTCGAGCCATTCATGGGGGAGGAGCTGTGCACGGCGTTGGAGAGGGCTTTGGCGGCTGCAGCGAAGCCGTGAGCGCCTTTGGAGCCTGCTGAGAAGCCCCTGGGAAGCCTCTTATCTGCTGTTGGACTCTGTTCGTCGGAGGATGAGCTGCCTGAGCCTGCTCCAGCTGCTACTGTCGCTGCTTCTGCTCCAGCTGCTGCTGTTGCTGCTTCTGCTCCAGCTGCTGCTGTTGCTGCTTCTGCTTCTGCTGCTGCTGCTGCTGCTGCTGCTGTTGCTGCATTTCTCGCAGCAATCACGTGGTGGAGAGAGAAAGCCTTGCTGCGATGCACCGCGAAAGAAGATGGACGCCTGTGTGAGGGGGTCGACTGCGTCTCTTCATGCATGGAGATGGAGCGTGACGCATCTGCCGGATCATGGGGCTCGTGGTGCACGAAGGGTAGATCGTGCCGAGAGAGTGAGAAACGGGATGCCCTGTCGCACTCATGGAGGGAAAGATGCTCCTCTTCCCCCTCCACACACTCTCTCACAGGAGACGTTTGCCGACGCGTCAACGGAGCGGAGGAAAAAAAATTGGAGTAAGGCCACTGACGCGAACAAGGGAATGAGGCCATAGGGAAGTGGCCCAGGAGCTGGGAGTGGCGGTTGGACCCTTTGCGAGGGGATCCTTCTCCTTCCACGCTGCCCACCTGGACATCTTCTGCTGCCGCACAAATTCTTCCCGCCGGTCTGGACTGGCCCAGGGAAAGGGAGTGGTGGTGCTTCACCCCTGTGTCAGCGGAACCTCCTCCTTCAACACCACCCAAATGGACATCTCCAGCAACTGCATGCCACCTCCCTGCATGCCTGGAAGACAGTGGCGAGCTATGCACACGAGAGGACAAGAGCGCAGGGTCACACATTTGCTCTGAGAGAAATTCATTCCTTGAGAGAGACAGCCGAGATGACCCGTCCCTCGCCTGCAGAAAGAAATCCACCTTGCTATCCAAATCTGCGGTGTCGAAGGAGGCGGTGGCGGAATGGCGTCGACGGAGCACGCTCTTGCGCTGCATGACTGGCCCTTTGCCACTCTGGGCCCTGTCCGCGCACCCGTCACTTGCAGGAGAGGGGACTGAGGGCTGCTGCTGATCATCACAGCCTGAAGAACACTTCTCCTCACCTTGTGTGGCTTTATGCGCACCCTCTGCACGCGAACCGTCCTCGTCATTGACAGCGATGTACCATGGCGCACCCTCCTTCCTCCGTGGAATCCGAGCAGACAAACTTTTAGGCGAGGGCGGACACAATGAGGGGGACTCAGCAAGGCGATGTGAGGAAGTTGGAGAGTCAGAACTTGCCCGCTTTGGAGGCCCATCCAGGTCCAAGTCTTCCCCTTCAGGATGAACATGTCCTCCGGGGCTGCAGATGTAGTGAGGCAGTGTCATGGATTGCGACCGGCGATGCCTCTGACTTCGCTTCCCCTGCCCATGCAACAAAGTACGCTGCCCATGCGACGAAGTAGGCTGTCCGGCTGCTGGCCACGTCTGCTCCGACGGCAGCAGCCTGGCTGGAGCAGCAGAGCCGCCGATGAGCACCACCTCCGACGCATCGATACTGCGGCGTGAGCTGATTCTCCTTCCGCCAGCTCCCCTCCATTGCTCCTCTGCTCCTCCTCCAATGCTTCCACTGCAAAACCTTTCCCCTTCTTCTTCCCCAAATCTCATGCCTGTCACGTCTTGGGAAATGCTTCGCCTCACTCTCCCTCCAACCCTCCCCATGTCACGATGACCTGCCTCCTCGACCACCTCCTGACCTGTCCTCTCCATACCAGCCCTGTGGCCCCATGAAGGTGCCTCCTCCTCCACTTTTTGACCTTTCCCCTCACCGCCAGCGACACAGCCTTGCGCTGGGCCAGGGCTAGGCAACGCATCCTTGTGATTTTCACAGTCATGATCAGCGTCGCAGGCCCCATTCCCCCTCTGCTCGTGCGCTGCATAGCTCTTCCCTTGAGCAAAGGCTTTCCCAACCTCGACTTCCACTTGTCCTGTACCCTCAAAACCGCTTCTGCCAACACTTCTCTTGGTCCGCACATCGTCTCCCTCTCCTTCACCGCTGCCCGCTCTGTCCTCCACCCTATCTGCTCCCTTGCGCGGCAACACCTCTGCATCCATCTCCCCATGTCCTTCGTCGTCATTCCCTTGGGTCCCTGGTGACAGTGCGGGCACCGACACCTCAAGAAACGTCATCGACAAAGTGTGCCCGCGCCGTCTTCCCAGTGCTTTGCTGGGCAGAAGAGTCGAACCATTCATGGGGGAGGAGCTGTGCACGGCGTTGGAGAAGGCTTTGGCGGCTGCAGCGAAGCCGTGGGCGCCTTTGGAGCCTGCGGAAAGGCCCCTGGGAAGCCTCTTATCTGCTGTGGGACTCTGTTCGTCCGAGGATGGGCTGCCTGAGCCTCCTCCAGCTGCTTCTGATGCCGCCGCTGCTGCTGCTGCTGCTTCTGCTGCTGCTGCATTTCTCGCAGCAATCACGTGGTGGAGAGAGAAAGCCTTGCTGCGATGCACCGCGAAAGAAGATGGACGCCTGTGTGAGGGGGTCGACTGCGTCTCTTCATGCATGGAGATGGAGCGTGACGCATCTGCCGGATCATGGGGCTCGTGGTGCACCAAGGGTAGATCGTGCCGAGAGAGTGAGAAACGGGATGCCCTGTCGCGCTCACGGAGGGAGAGATGCTCCTCTTCCGCCTCCACACACTCTCTCACAGGAGACGTTTGCCGACGCGTCAACGGAGCGGAGGAGAAAAAGGTGGAGTAGGGCGAATGGCGCGAGCAAGGGAATGAGGCCATAGAGTGGCCCAGGAGCAGGGAGTGGTGGTTGGATCCTTTGTGAGGGGAAACTTCACCTTCCATGCTGCCGACCTGGACATCTCCCGCTGCTGCAAACTGTGTCCCTGCCAGTCTGGACTGACCCAGAGAAAGGGAGTGTCGGTGCTTCACCTCAATGTCAGTGGAACCTCCTCCTCTTGCACTACCCACATCGACATCTCCAGCTGCCGAACGTCTTCTCCCCGTATGTCTGGGAGACAGTGGCAAGCTATCCACACGAGAGGAAAAGAGCGCAGGGTCACGCCTTTGCTCCGAGGGAAAGTCGTTCTTGGAGAGAGACAGCCGAGATGACCCCCCCCTGGCCTGCAGAAAGAAATCCACCTTGCTATCCAAATCTGCGGTGTCAAAGGAGGCGGTGGCGGAATGGCGTCGACGGAGCACGCTCTTATGCTGCATGACTGGCCATTCTCCACCCTTGGCTCTGTCCGCGCACCGATCACTTGCAAGGGAGGGGACGGACAGCTGCTGCTGATGCGTGGCACTATGGGCACCCTCCGCACACGCACCATCCTCGTCGTCAACGACGATAGGCCATGGTGCGTCCTCCTGTCTCCGTGGAAGTCCAGCAGACAAAGTCTTGGGCAAGGGCGGGCCGGAAGAGGGCGACACAGCAAGGGTATGCGAGGGAATCCGAGAGCCAGAACTTGCCGGCTGTGGAGGCCCATCCAGCTTTCCTCCAGAACCCAAATCTTCCCCGTCATGATGGACATCCACTCTGAGGCTGTAGATGTGGTGAGGAAGTGTCATGGATTGCGACCGGCGATGCCTTGGACTTCGCTTCCCCTTCACATGTGACGAAGTAGGCTCACCATGCGACGAAGTAGGCTCTCTGGCTGCTGGCCACGTCTGCTCCGACGGCAGCAGCCTGGCTGGAGCAGCAGAGCCGCCGATGAGCACCACCTCCGACGCATCGAGACTGCGGTGTGAGCTGATTCTCCTTCCGCCAGCTCCCCTCCATTGCTCCTCTGCTCCTCCGCCAATGGTTCCACTGCAAAACCTTTCCCCTTTTTCTTCCCCAAATCTCATGCCCGTCACGTCTTGGGAAATGCTCCGCCTCACTCTCCCTCCAACCCTTCTGCTATCACGATGACATGCCTCCTTAGCCTTCTCCTGACCTGTCCTCTCCGTACGAGCTCCGTGGCTCCATGAACGTGCCTCCTCCTCCTCCTCCTCCTCCTCCTCCTCCTCCTCTTGTCGAACATTGCCCCCACGGCCAGC